>RJVU01075211.1:0-18239 GCA_003731715.1 Anabarilius grahami
ACGTGCACCTGGAGTGAAGGCGAAAAGATCAAAATGTCGTCGAGGTAGACAAACACAAAGACGTTGAGCATGTCCCGTAGGACGTCATTGACTAAGGCTTGAAAGACCACGGGGGCGTTTACCAATCCGAAAGGAAGAACCCGGTATTCAAAGTGCCCTAGGGGCGTGTTATACGCGGTCTTCCATTCATCCCCATCCCTTATGCGCACTAGGTGATAGGCGTTGCGTAAATCGAGCTTTGTGAAAATCTTAGCTCCCTGCAAGACCTCGAAGGCAGATGACATCAGTGGCAAGGGATAACGATTCTTGACAGTGATATCATTTAAACCCCGATAGTCTATGCAGGGACGCAGGGAGCCGTCCTTTTTAACAAAGAAAAAACCGGCTCCCGCTGGAGACGAGGAAGGAACGATGGTACCGGCGTTGATCGAATCAGAAAGGTATCTCTCGAGCGCCTCCCGTTCAGGAGCGGATAACGAGTATAGTCTTCCCCGGCGGGGCGTTGTACCTGGGAGAAGATCTATACTGCAGTCATACGGGCGATGAGGGGGGAGAGAAGTGGCCCGGGAACGGCTGAAGACCTCCCGCAAATCGTGATACTCCTCCGGAACTCCAGACAAATCACCTGGCTCTTCCTGAAAAACAGTTACGGACGAGACAGGGGGCACAGCAGAAGACAGACAATCAACATGACAAGACAATTTCCAAGATAAAATAGAGCCCTTCGCCCAGTTAATCTGGGGGTTGTGGAGGACTAACCACGGATGGCCTAAAACCACTGGAGAAAAAGGGGAATGAAAAATAAAAAAAGAAATAGTCTCTCTATGATATCCTGAAACAGTGAGAATCAATGGAGAAGTCCTTCTCTGTACCCTAGGAAGGGAACTGCCATCTAGGGCGAACAGGGGGGTGGAGTCTTGTAAATCTAAGAGGGGAATACCTTGTTCCAAAGCCCAAGTCTCGTCAACGAAGTTCCCCTCCGCCCCCGAATCAAGCAATGCAGAGCAGGAAACTGACGATCCCGGCCAGCGGAGGTGTACGGGAAGGGAAGTGCAGGACTTAGACGGAGAGACCCATGATGTAGCGCTCGCCAGCAACCCTCCGCCTACTGACGAGCGCTGGCTTTTACTGGGCACCTAGAGACAAAATGATCAGCAGCAGCACAGTACATGCAAAGGCGATTCATAATCCTGCATTGGCGTTCCTGTGCGGATATACGAAGCCCCCCTAGCTGCATCGGCTCGGGACCAGCAGCAGATGACAGTGGTAGCTGGGTCGCCGTGGAAGCGGGAAGTGTCGAAGCCTCCATTCTGCGAGCCCTCCGTCGCATCTCAAAGCGTCCTTCGATGCGGAGAGCCAGCTCGACAAGGGAATCAAAACTGTCAGGAACCTCTCAGACAAAGACCTCATCCTTAATCTCAGAGTTCAGGCCCTCGAGAAAGCGGGCGATGAGAGCCGGATCGTTCCATCCACTCGTTGTGGCCAGGGTTCGGAACTCAACTGAAAAATCAGTGACTGACCTCTTTCCCTGGCGCAAGGTGGATAGGAGGCGGGATGCTTCGTGACCGTGTGCAGACCGGTCAAAGACTCGGATCATCTCCTCCTTAAAAAGGGGAAACCTGAAGATGCAGTCTGCCTCTACCTCCCAGTTCGCTGCCGCCCACTCTCGAGCTCGTCCATTGAGAAGAGAAACCACATAAGCCACCTTAGATCGATCCCTGGCATAGGTGAACGGCTGGAGGGAAAAAACAACCTCGCATTGGGTGAGGAAGGCTCGGCACTGCAAAGGCTCGCCAGAGTAGCACGGCGGGTTGTTTATACGTGGCTCAGAAGAGTCGCGCTGTCCAGCTGAAGCAGTGGTTTCAAGCCGGTAATGATGGAACTGCTGGGTTAGATCCGAGAGCTGGGCGGTCAGGGAATCAACAGCACGTCTCGCGGTGGATAAATCCTCCTCATGCTTACCCAGCAGAGCACCCTGGAGCTCAACTGCATTGTGAAGGGGGTTACCACTCGCCTGGTCCATCGCTGGTCGGATTATTCTGTTAGGTATGAACAAAGGAAGACCAGGGCGGGAAGCGGTTAACAGTCTTTATTGAATAAAGTAAATAGTCCTCTCTGAGTAATTAGAACACAAATCCTAGGCATAAACCAGAGCCAGAACAGAAACAGCCAGACGAAAGAAAATCTTCATAAACTTCCACGAGGACAGAGGCCGGGACCCCAAGATGCATTCAGCCGGTCAGAAATAGTGAAGGCAGCAGTCAGGGTGAACAACCAAGGGCGAGCGCAGAACAGGTACTCTGCAAACAGGCACAGCTGGATAATACACAGTCCAAAGGCAGTATAACTCACAGCAGAAATAATGACTTCACTCTCCACAGATAAGACTGGACAGGACAGGAGAACAGACGTTTCTCACGAGAGGTCATTGAATAATCTGACAACAAGACAGGGCTAGGAAGAGGGAATAAGAAGCCGAGATAATCAAGAGGAAAAAGGGGACAGGTGAGGAGAAGGGAATGAAAGGGGAACCAGCTGAGAGCGATAATGAGCGGAGAAGTGGAAGTGTGTGCGTGAGTGTGTGACCACAAGAGGGAGACAGAGAAAGAGGAGAAGAAGCCAGGATCATGACAGATTTTGCGAGATTCCCCTTGTTCACGGTTGGGACAATTGAAAATCTGTTTGTGTGTGGTGTGCTGTGATGTGACAATGACAGCACACCACACACAAACAGATTTTCTGTAGGATTTTTTTGTCCTCGTGTTTGTGGTCTAACATTTTGAAAAGTCAAAAAACTTTTAGTGTGTACCCAGCATTACTGACATTCTTCAAAAGATCTTCTTTTGTTTCTTTTGAAAAAAACAAAAACAAACTTTATTAACATTATAAGTGAATCTCAAGGAACATCATAAAATAAAAAAAATCCATGTCATTACCTCTTTAAATGTAAATTCTGACTATAAATAGTGTATTTAATTTAAAATGAGTAATATTTAATTAAAATATTTTAATAAAATCAAAATATCATATATAATCAAAAATGGCATCAATTTCATCACAGATGCCAGCGTCGCCTGCTACCACACTGGATCCTGGAAGGAGACGACGTCAGCACCGCCCAGAACTCTTTACCCATTTTAGCCCACCGGCTGTGCCCTCAGGTAACCTACAGCAACTGCCATTTTCTATTGAGAGTTACATCGTTCCTGTCACAGTTCCCCTTTCAGCTTTTCCCTCATACTCTCCATATTCTATTCACACACACATAGTCCAGCCATATCACTCAAGACTACAATTCCCAGCATTCCTCCTGCTCATCACCTGCACTTAAGGTGCGTTCAAGCGGCCTCGTAATTCCTGTAGTTACGAGATTCTAGCTTGTAAAAAGCATTCACGTCCTCGTAGAGCTCGTAATTACAGCTTGTAAGCTTGGAGTTTTCTGAACGCTCCCAGATGTACCACGTGGACACTGTACCACCTGACCGCTGTAGATTCATTTAGTCATTGATTGTGGTGCCATGGAAACGCATAATTCCCAGTCCAAGGACCAAAAGGACGTGAACAGCTCCGAATATTACGTCACATGTTGTCATTTCAAGATTCCGGTAAATACGAGGTGGCGTGAACGCAGCATGAGTCAGCCATCATCTGCACCTGATCAGCATGCACATCACCACAGTATTCAAGCACACACCTCAGCCTCAGTCATTTGTCTGGTCTATGACTTGGACTATGGATTACCTACCTGAGTTTTTTAACCTCTGAGATTTCTTCAAGATCCGGTCTCCTAGTTCCCCCATCTATTCTCTACTTCCAGCATTCCTTCAGCATTCCCGCCATCCCTGTAAGAAAAAGACATTGTTTGTTATTCATTCACTCTTACGGCAACCAAAAGGTGTATGTGGATATACTTACCATTTGAAGTCATCTCCTCTATCTTCACCTGCAAACCTAAGAACTGAAGCATTATATTTGCATTGCTCATCAGTTGTTGTATACTCGCCTGCTTTGTACACTGTTCAATAAAGCGTTGTGTTGTTATTCATCCATCTCTTTCCCTCTCTTGAGTCTGATATCTCCTGACAATTCCACTGTAAAATGTATTTTTCATCAAAATGCAGCCATTTAAAAAAAAATCTGTGCTAATAATGAAACTGGTTCTTAAAGGTTGTTCTTGTTTCTCAGGTTATATGACCATGGGTGCTATCCAGGCTGCTCACTGGACCCAACAATCGTTTGCTACCCAGGCTACTCAAATGGCCTTCGGGGTTCAGGCACCATTGCAGGTGGCCCAGATGCTTCCTGGAGGCCAGCCTGTGATTTGGGGTCAGGCAAACCTCTTCCACTCTCCGGCCACTGGCCAGCAGCAATGGGCATTTGTACCAGCCCAGACAGTTGGCATGGGGGCGCATCCAATTCCAGCCGCAGTGCTTCAGGGTCTGGTCCCCATAGCTGCCATGCGCCCCCACTCCTGTGAACCTCCTGAGGCTTCGTCGAACATCATGAGTCCTCAGCACATTGTAGATTCTACCCTAAGGCAGAGTGAATCTAAGCACGCCCTAAACAAGGACCCCCAGGAGGAATCCATAGCAGTTCACATTTGCACAAGCAAACACGACACTGCACAGTCCTCTGGGAAAGAGGAAATGGACTGCACTGCTGAGCTTGATTTTTCACAGATGAAATTGACTTCAGGGTCATTACCACTATCCCCAACTGACTCCTGTGAGTTCAAAACACTACGACCAAAGATTGAGATTTAGCATGTGACATGCATTATTCTTACTAATTTGATTCCTTTTCCATAGGTACTACTCCTGGTCCTGAGCAGGAAACCATGTCCCCAGCAGATGCCCCTTCAACCGAGCTATCACTCTTGGCTGAAAAAGACAGCTCAGTCAATGAGCCAGAAGTTTTGGTAATGGTTATGTTTGTTTCACAAGATATTTTGTGGTAAAACTTTATTTTGATGGTCCTCTTTAGACATTCTGTTGACTATAAGTAATGTTGCACCTACATGTCAACTAAGTCTCATTAGAGTATTAGTAACATGTCTGCTTAATATCTGCTAACACTTTATTGTGATGGTCTGACAACAGACATCATACTGACTATAAGTTGCTTTGCAAGTACATGTCAACTTATTCTACTAACCCTACACCTAATTGTCTACAAATACTCAACTTATACTCTAATGAGAGTTAGATGACATATAGGTGCAACGTTACTTATCAACAACATGTCTAAAGGGGATCATCAAAATAAAATGTAAATAATAAATTTTTTTCTGCTTATTTATTATTCCTAAAATGTTTGTTCAATCTTCACCAAAATTGTCACAGATCATCATTCAAAACATATACATAAAATGTACCTACTGATGTATTAGGCTGATTTATTACTCAAGTATTGGGCGAGGAAAGGTGTGGAAAGGTGGGAGGGGAATAGGAGAGCAGGAGCCTGTACCAAGAAGCCAGTTTAGCTGGCTAACCAAGTAAGATTTAGATTAGTTTGCACCAACCCTAGGTTTTAGGTTGGCTTATACCAGTGTTCACTGCCATAGTAACTTGTGCTCCATGTCTTTGTTCTGAGTAAAGGCACAGGTATACTTCATTTTCCACATTCGGCTCCATCTTTCGCACAGTTGTGTCCGCACAGCTTTCAAAGTATACTGTGTTATGGCCGTATCAGCACGGCTGTGATTCAGCTATTCTAAGGTCTTGTTGTTGTTGTTGTTGTTATTTTTCATCAGTCGTGCCATTCTCTCTTTCTTACAGGAGGCCTGTGCTCAAACTCTCAGCACTGATGAGAAACCACCAGATGCTCAGATAAGCCTTCCAGACTCTTTGCAGCTAGATGCCTAAGGGAGATGTCTTCTGGGTTGGTTTCCTCTCTTTCTCACTTCCTTCTTCAAAATAATATATCAGGGGTTTCAAATCCTCCTCCTGAAGGGCCACTATCTTGCAGAGTTTAGCTCCAGTCCTAATTAAACGCATGTGAACCAGCTAACAAAGGTCTTTAAAACTTCTAGGCAAGTGTGTTGGGGCAGGTTGTAGCTAAATTCTGTAGGACACCCCAATAGAGCCTATGGGTTGAATGCCACATGCTGAAACATTGACTGCATCAGTATTTCAAGGAATATAGGCTGGGGTTTCTCAGCCCCACCCTTTATTCTCTGTTGCTGTTGCTGCAGATTATTCATAGATGCTCAGTGAAGTTTGGAACAATCCCAAAGCTGCATCTCCATTCAGTGCATGTTCCAGAAGCAGGCATGAGTGAGGTATGCCAGTGGTAGAGCTTGAAATGCCAGCACTTACACCCCTGGGCCTAGACAAGATGACTGATAACCCATAACATCCCCAGAAGGAGATTGAAAGGGTTTGTCGGACCTAAAATTCAGTGACACAGGCTGCCCGATCGTGTAGTGCAGGTAGAAGGTTGTAAATCCAGAAAACCAGGATTCTATGAATTGGCAGACAGATCAGGTTAGATCAGGTTAGCTTAAACCTACCTGCCCAATAATATCAGAAGGGAACTACTGTAACTTGCCTGCCAGTCATAATAGGCTGTATTTCACCAAGACTCTCAGTCTGTGCTTGATAAAGCGAAGTCGGTACACAAGGAGCAAACTATAGACTTTGCGGCTCATTCCTCAGGCAAGGATGTCTATAAGGATAAGACGTGGACAATTTATCAGTTGAATATCAACAAACAACTTGAAATATTTCCTCATGCTCAAGAAAGGTGGCAGTCTTCAGGTAAAGCTTTTGCCTTTTAAGATGCTAACCATCACACAATATTTTTTTTTTGTAGATCATGGAACCAAACATGGATATTTAATGTGCCAGGGTAGTGTCAGCCCCCTTTTACCTTCTATAGGCGGTGGGCCTAAAGATACTCCCAAACTTGGGATGACTGGTTGATATACACAATTTCGTCACCAGATCATGAGAGAGACAGAGTCTGTTATAAACCTTGAAAAAATCTCTGTTTAACATATCTGATTAGTTTAGTTAACTCCTTAAAAATGACAGCATTTCAGACTCCACAGAATTTACTTCTCTGCCACAATCTTTCCAATTAGGCAAGCAGTGAGGGTTGGCTCAGTTCCAAAAGTAAATAGGTATGATATCTGCAATAAATATAGTACCCAGGAGACTTTTCAAAGCATGGCCACTGCAATGATGGATTAACTATTTTACTCCACCCTAAATAACTCAAATGAGTGAAGTTGAGTTTGCATCTGTGGAGAAACAAAAAAGATGTTGTCTCAAAGGAGCCTTTTGGTGAATATCCCGGCGAGGAGAATGGTAATGGCTACAGATGGTTCCCTGACTGGATTCCCTGACTGGCCATTTGGAGGGCCAGAATACTCAGGGGATCATGGGTGCTCACCTGGACTGTGGAGCACACCAATGCTCTGTAGTTGAGGGTGATCTATCTATTCTCAAGGGATATGATTTCATTTCTACAGAAGAAGCATGTGTTTGTAAAGACCGACAACATGTTAGCAGTATAACATACTTTCAGGTGAGTACCAGACTACTGCACTGCCTCCAGGAAACCTAGTATCTACTTTGGGCTTTCCCAAGATCCAAGATGCTTTTCCTCCTCTACCCTTGATTCCCCATGTGTTCAGACATGAAGAACTGGGCCATTACAGAGTGTTACTGATTACTGCCAATGGCCAAGAAAACATTGGTTCCCGTTTCTCCAATGTCTGATACAGGGCAGTACGTGGCCATTACCACTGAGCTGACCTTTTCTAAGGTGATGTGCCAGATTTAGTGACAACCACACCACAGCTTTGGGGTTGACCTCTGCTCAGCCCCTTCTCTTAGGAGTTTGAAGTGACAGTTGTGAGAAACATTAATAGTGCAGAAGCATCCTCCTTTTGGGATAACTATTTAAACAGATGGTATGATAAATGTGGTGTCAGGACAGAAACCTTCCTACTGTCAGTTTTAGACTCCGGTAGAATGCTTAACAGTAGAAAAACACTCTACTGTATGGTGTGCTAGTTCCTCCAAAGAGGCTTTAAAAATTGCAAGATCACACCCCTCTGTTGTAATCGCAGAGTTTTTTTGTTTCTCATCTTCATAAACTTTATTACTTTAACTTTATTTCTTTGACTAAACCTGTATTTGCATGTTCATCCTTAGGAAGAGTCACTCTGAACATTGAGAAGAATCCAAAAATCACAGTGGTGCAGATGGGACATAAAATAACTGCTGAGCTGTGTTGAGCTCTGTGGGACATTTCAAAAACTCTGATGACTGATAATAGAGAAAGTAATATCTATTTTAATGAATAAAGAGCACCTTTAGTTTGCAATGGACTTCAAAATTGACTGTCTACCAGTAGCCACTAACTATTCACTTCAGACATTAAATATTTTTTGTAAAATAATACTGAGCTGTCACAATATAGGAAAATGGACCAGTGAGATCAAAGTTTAACTGTGCATTTGATGGACTTGGAGATTAATTTCAATTGACATTTCTAATTCATGGATGCATTCAAATTTTAATTTCTTGACTGTGATGATTTTTCACCTAGGAAGCTATGTACTTGCATTCTACATATGGAGAAGCCAAAAAGCATTGGTTAAAATAATATTGCTTTTCTTTTTCTTGGAAGGAATTATACTGTATGTTGGCGTTATGGTGAGGTTTTTCTCAAAGGAAAGAAAACTTCTTTCAATGGCTTTTTTGTTTTCTTTTTTTGAAAAATGACTTGACAGACATTTTCTTTAAGATTTTATATGGTGATATATGATGTTTATGGTATTCAAAAATGAAACACTTTTAATAATAATTTTCAAATAATCAAAATATCTACCATTTTCTAGCTTCAGTGTGTATTATGATAGTCAATGTTTTTGAATGTCAAAATGTATTTGTTGAATTTTAAAATCTCTGGTCTGGAGGTTTTTTTCTTTTTTGAGATTTGATTTGATCAGTGTTGCAAGTTCAGTGTGGTTCATAAGCTCTACTGTATACATATGTTCCTCTCCAGGGTTGATGTTTGTTTTACTCTCTGAACCTGTCAGAGTAAAAGGTCCTTGTCAAGGTTTTCAAGTTTCATTGAATCAAGAAGTTTTGCAGATAAAGCGGTTCAAAGACAGTTACTATCTGGATATCTTTGTCCATTTTCTTACAAAAAGAAATCACTAGAATCAGTTTATTTTCTTTGTTGTACTGTAGTAATTTTCTCAAGTGACCATTTTGATTATAAAAATTTAAGAAAGTGCCATTTTATTAAGTTTTGTCCTACTCTGTACTGATGCATTTTTAATTTGCCTTATTTTGTCTTGTAAGAATTTAGTACGATTTATATAAACTCCATTTGATTTTCAAAAATACATGACTATATGTAGCTAATTATCATTCATTTTGGTGCAATGATAAATCCAGAAGACTAACAGCAAATCAACTGAAATAAAACAAATATTTTTATGTCATTGGTTAGATTTGTTTACATCACATTTTTTGTATTTACATATTTACTGTCCATGTGATTTTACTTTTTCATTGGGTAAAATATAATTTTTTACATTACATCATTTGGTTTTGGGTGTATATGACCTTGATGTATGTTTTCATCAGTCACTCTACTGAACATTCTTGATGTCATTATTTTAGATTTTGTATTAAATGTAAGGTTGAGTCCGCCTCAAATATATGCTATAAGATTCAACACACTGTATGTAACTTGTCATCATTGTAATTGGTCTCTAGGATAAGGATTTTTCTTTCCTCCAATTACACCCATTCAGCACATGCTCATTAAAATTCACTCTGTCTGAGAAAAAGAAGTGCAACTGTTTCACTTTGTGAGAAATTTTTAACAGAAATGAAACAATATATATTTTTTGGATGTCAGATATTTTCTGCTGTCTACAGTTCTGATTATTATTTCTATTTTTATCTCTATATTAAAAATTGAAGTCTGCATGAAATAGAAGTTGCAGTAGTCTTTTCTTTCTTTTGATTTTGCTATTGCTGCAATCTCATGTGAGTGACCGTCCTCATGCCTGTAAACGTCATCAGAGACGACGAGATGTTGATGCAAGAAATAGAAGTTTCCTTTAGAGTGAACTTTAATGATGCACCATAATGCTGTGCCATAGTGTTGACAGATCATGTGAATCAGTGGGGCTGACTGTGTTGTGAACATTCACAATAAGGAAGGTCTGCTCCCGTCTCACTGTTCTTGAAGGATGAGAGTCAGACATCTGCGTCCCGTGGGTCGAGTCCCGTGTTTACCGAGGTGACACGGCGGCTTTGATCATGGGGTTTGCAGACTGAGTTGGTTAAAGCAGAGTAATAACCTTTCTCTCATTCTCTCATTCAGAGTAATAACCTTTCTCTTAATAACCCTTTCTCTCATTCTTTCTCCAACTCCAAAGTCCCATTCTGGATCTGGAAGCTCGTTCTGCGAATTCTTCCGATCCAAATAGAGACCAATTAAAATGAATAATGAATGTCTGATGTGTACATGCATGCACTATCGAGCTCCAGGAGGGCAGATCAGAGGGAAAGTGTGGCCATCCGTGTAGCACGCCTGCTGCCCAGCTGGTGGCGCTGCAGTAAAAGTCTATATAACAGAAATAACGAGACCGACAAAGATGTGCTATTGTTCACAATGGAGTCACTCTTCTAATGGCTTTATTACAATAGTTTAACCATAATGTCTTGTTCAACCTTAATGCATATCTCTATTCAGCAATAAACATTCTCCAAAACCTTACATGTGGTCAGCAATATCAATAATAAATTGCATATATTGCTTAACCAAACTCTTGTTTTGGCTCTTACTTTATGCTTTCACTTCTCTATACATTTTTAAAGTCTATTACCTGGATATATTTTATACTTAGTCCCCATAAACTAATATTACAAAACTCTTTCTATATCCTAATGAGAATGTGTCATTAAAAAATGTACCATTCTTTTGAACTAAATACTTGAGCTAGCCTCCAGTAACACAAAATAAACACTTAAATTCAATGAGTATAACAAAGATTTTTAATGTAATGCTCACCTTTACCCTCACATTTTCTCATTTCATGTAATCAGTCCAGTATTCGTATAACAATCATAAACAATGGGGAAACAACTGATTACATGCATAAATAGAGTTAAATAAAAAAATGCATAAAAAGATATNATTTGCAACGAATGAAGCACATCACAGGCGCGCACCAAACTATTGTGCGATGACGTCATGACGCAGGTATGCCAAATGAAAATAATTAATTTAGGAAATGCACAAAACATACTTTACTTCTCATAAACACGAATAACGAATTAAATACAATTTTATAATATTAGAAAAATACTATTAACAATATATTCACTTTAGGAACTTAATCACCATATCACATGTGCATGTGTCTTAATTCTGTTTTCTTGTAGGTACTAACTTTTTAGTATCCACCAAAGGCAGCATAAGGTGATAAGGATAAGACCCCATCTGGTAAGGAAATGAAGGTACATAAGCACAGGTTACAGGTTACCTCTGTAACGGCATCAACTGTGCAGCACCTATCTCAGTAGGCAATTTATAATTAGGCTGACCCAGTGAGGGGTAAGTGAAGCCCCGTGTGGGTTTCCTTTCTCTCCTAAACCTCCACCCATCTGTCTTTCTTATTCCACAGGTACTATCTCTCCCAGCTCATTCTCCATCACTTTGGGTTCAAGTGCAACAAGTAAGTCAGCCGATGAGTGGATTCCCACAGACTCAGATAGGTATTCTTCCTCTTCTCCTAGAATAATCTCTTCGTTCCTTACAGATTAATCCACACTATCGGATCTCCTCTTCCATGACCTTCAGGTATAGTCCTCCTCTGCTCAGATCTCTGTTGTGCAGAGGAGTGAAACTTCAAGTGGTTTGGAACCACTTGAAGGTGAGAAATTGATGATAGAAGTTTAATTTTTGGGTGAACTAAACCTTTAAACTTCATTTGTAAAAGATGATTAGATAAAAATAATTCTAATTTAGTATTAGTAGACCTTCAGGTATAGTCCTCCTCTGCTCAGATCTCTGTTGTGCAGAGGAGTGAAACCAGTAGTGAGCTCTCAGAGCATCACTGTCATCCGAACATGAATCACTTGAATTCGGTTCTTCAGGCTCTCTTGCCAATTTTAACAAACTTTGTTTCCTCCCTTTAGGTCTACATGACTCCCAGTTCCCAGAGGTGGCAGGTCTACAGGTAGGTCATTCACCAGGTGAAGCAGGTTAATTTCCTTCAGCCTGAGGCTTATGAAATGGCTTTTGCATTTAGCAAAATCAGAACTTTATTTTTTGTTCTTAAAAAACAAACAAGCCCAGCCCAGGTGAGAAAAAGTAAATGCAAAAGCATTGTAACCATTACTTTCCATAAAAAGTAACTAAATAATGCAATTAGTTACTATTGTAATGCATTACTTTAAAAAGTAACTTTCCCCAACACTGATTGTTGACACTGTACAACTACAGCCATTTTGTCATTGTTATGTTTCTAAATTATTTTGAGACATATATTGGGGAAAGAGGTGTGCATAATAGAAAAGAACTGTGTGAAAAGCTTGAAAAAAGCATACTTTAAGAAAAGCATGTAAATTGTAAAAAATAAAAGACTGAAAAATAATTAAAAAAAGGATCTTAAAAAAAGAATAACTCAAGTCAGTAAATGTAAATAAGATCATTAATGTTTAACAGAGTCCAACGGTTACATTGAATGCAGCTCAAAACAAACAATTTTCTATTGATTCTCTCTGTTCACGTTGATGGGACTCATTTACGAGAAATCAAGACTTCAAATAACACATCCTGGAAAAACCTGAATGTCTTTAGATTTTTTTATTTGTTCTACTCATAAAAGGAAAACACATCAAAATATATTAGATGTTATCTTTTTAAAAAGTATATATATTTGATGGCTCAAAATCCTTTTTAAAATTTTTTTATTTACATTGCTAGTACAAAAAATAAAATGCTCTCTAATGCAATATTCTATATTACAAAGGAGCACAATTTCACTGCAGTGCTGTCTCTTGTTTATAAAAGTCAATGTATATGAATGTTGTCACAGATTAGGGGAGGGGCTGCTGGGTAGGTTTAAGGGTTTAAGGTCTGTTTTGGTGTTATCTAGTCTACTACGGTCTAGGTTTCTTTGACATTACAATGCACAGTTTTCTAAGAGCAAATTCAGCTTACAGCGAAGCAATACTTTGTCTGGGCATTATATGGTATGTAGGAACATTTTACTTTATGAGCATGAATGTACAGTGTATTTGCTTGGTTTCCAGTGTTGTAAATAAATGTTTTGGTTTCAATGATTCACTTTTTGATGTAATTCTTTTGGTCAGTGTGCACCATTCAGAGAATTATATTATTATATTATATTATATTTCCAGTCTATATGGACTATAGACTGGAAAATGATCAATTTATTATAATAAAATACAAAAATACAAACAATTTGGGCAAATTAAACAGTAAACCTCTCTTTCAGAATCTCTCTAGTCTTAAAAGTTAAGGTGATGATACATGGGGCAACTTTTTGAGCAATGTTGCTGTGGAATTTTGCCATGCAATGTTGCTTGGGCACTTCCTATTGAGAATAGGCAACACATTTCTATCTGTATACTTTAGATCGAAATTTATTGCCTATTCTCAATGGGAAAGTGCCCAAGCAACATCGCTCTGCAAAATTGCCCAGCAACATTGCTCAAAAAGTTGCCCTGTGTATCATCACCTTTAGTCATCTAATTTTTTTCAAGTTTTTTTCTTCAACTTTTTACAATCAGTAAACTGATTGTAAAAGGTACAGGTATTTGAATCAGAAAAGTAAGACTGTGATTACCAGACTAATTGCTAGTTGGTCAAATTAGTTCTTAAGACACAGTCTTAACATAGTGGCAAGTGTGTTATAAATGATCATACATATTACTTTCTTAAAGAGCTTGATGATTTATAAAAAAAAACACACGTAAATTTACTTCCAACAGTGCTGTAGTGCTTTGTAGTTCAGGAGACGCTGTACAACTACCTAAAGACCCTGTGGACTGTTCACTGTCTGAATGGTCTTCATGGACACGCTGTGACCCCTGCCATAAGAAGAGGGTGAGCATAGTGTTCTGAATATTGTCTGGTTGTCTGTCCGGTCCTTTAGATGTTTATTAATTTATTTATCACCAAAAACCACACTAACTTAAATGTGCAGAGCAATAGAATATACTTGTTAAAAAGTAGATTTTCTCATTTAAAACCACAAGACCATGTTAACATTATGAATCACCAGTCCAGTCCAAAACTGACACCATATAATTTAAGTACTGCTTTGAAATTAAAATTCTGTCATTACTTACTCACCTCATGTCATTCCAAATCCATAAGACTTTTGTTCATCTTCAAAACACAAAAGTTATTTTTAATGAAATCTCAGAGATTTCCATCCCTCCACTGACAGTCCATGCAACTACCACTTCAAAGCTTCAAAAGGTTCATAAAGAGATCATAAAACTAATCCATATGAATTGAATGGTTTAGTCCACATTTTCTGTAGAGTTATGGTCGCTTTATATGATGAACAGATTTAATTCAAGTTTTTTTTTTCACATATAAAAAAGATATTTCATCAAAGCACACTTAAACAAAATTCTCACATGTTAAGCAGCATGTTTGATCTTCCACAAGAACCAATGAGATTCATTTTCATGTGTTGCGCAGCACGTTTGAGCTTCCGCAAGAACCAATGAGATTCATTCTCATGTGTTACACAGGACGTTTGAGCTTCCACAAGAACCAATGAGATTTATTTTCATGTGTTGCGCAGCACGTTTGAGCTTCCGCAAGAAACAGTGAGGTTCATTCTCATGTTACGCAACACATTTGAGCTTCCACAAGAATCAGTGAGGTTTGTTTTCGCACATCAAGCATGTACGCGTTAGCTTCTGTTTATGTTCGCTGATCAATGTTTCAATTGATTCAATCTGTTCATCATATAATGTAATTGTGTCTCTTCAGAAAATTTCGACTAAGCTGCTCAATTCATATGGATTAGTTTTATAACCTCTTTACGAACTTTTTGAACCATCAGTGTGGTAGTTGCTGGACTGTGGAGGGACAAAAATCTCTTCATTTGTGTATCGAAGATGAATGACGAGTCTTACGGGTTTGGAACCACTTGAAGGTGAGAAATTGATGACAGAAGTTAAATTTTTGGGTGAACTAAACCTTTAAACTTCATTTGTAAAAGATGATTAGATAAAAATAATTCTAATTTAGTATTAGTAGGCTAGTATTTCGGTTAACACTTGATTTTGATTTTTAATGTTCATTTTAGTAGACTGTTTGCTTAATATGCTCCCCAAAAGACACTCTACTAGTACTGACCATAAGTAATTTTGAACTATGTAAACTTATTCCACTAACTTTAACCTTAACCTAACAGTCTACTACAACTTTAAAGAGAGTTAGTTGACATGTAGTTGCAAAGCTACTTATAGTAGACTGTCTGTTGGGGAGCATCGAAATAAAGTGTAAACGTTTGGTATTTCCCTGTGCATTTTACTGTCTTGCTGCCAGCAGATCAGTCAGGGCTGCGTTTCCAAAAAGCATTATAAGTAAATCATAGAGACCATTGGTCATTAATTTCATCATCTGTTCCCTATTTTCTGCATTGGTTCTCCTTCCCTATTTAATCCATCTCATATGTGTTGTCCCGTGCAAGTTTGTTTTGTACCTTCAAGCAGTCCAGCATCAGTCTTGGTCTTGTCCTCCTGTTCTCTGCTATTTATGACTCCACAAGTGCAAAACCCAATGATCCATGTTATCCCAACACTATTTAACAGTGTTCCAAAAACCATATTGTGTGCTTCAATGAAACCAAGGAAATGTGACATGCAGTTTTACTAATAATAGTGACCTAGAGGTGCAGAATCTTGAATTTAATTGTTTATTTTCAGGTAAAATAAAATGATCCTAATATAAATCCTGTACTGAATCCCAGACTTCAAACTTTCGGACCTCATTTAAGTATCTAATCTTTAGAGTATATTTTACACATTAATAGACATGTTAATCTGTCTACATAAACATGTTTTACTAAATGCGAGAGATGTACAAAGTAACTTTTGAGAATCTCACCCACTTTTACTGCTCTGCACATCTTTTTGATGGTTCACTCCACCTCTCTCTTCATCTTCAGTATCGCTACGCCACGCTTATCCAGCCGTCTGAGTTTGGAGGGGAGCCATGTCATAATCACGGCAGAGAGGAGGAACCCTGCACTGTTCCATCACGATACTCCTGCCAGAAACCCACTCCTCCATGCCAAGGCTTCAGTTGTACTGTCACAGGTGCATTAACTGCATTTTTAGATCCAAAAACAATGACACCAAAAAATATTTTAGCACAAATATAAGTATGAAAGTAAAATGATATCTTTTCAACAGGTAACACTTTAGACTACAGTTCCGCCATTTGTGAATAACTACAAAGAAACAAATGAGTAACAAGAAACTTTTTGGTAACATTTGAGTCATACTAGTGGGTTACTATGATCTTCACCATAGAATACTGTTCTAAATGGCTATAGTCATTCTTAGTAGGTCCCGAAAACTGCATGTAAAAAGTCCTTTCTTTAAAGGGTTAGTTCACCCAAAAATGAAAATTCTGTCATTAATTACTCACCCTCATGCCGTTCCACACTCGTAAGACCTTTGTTAATCTTCGGAACACAAATTAAGATATTTTTGTTGAAATCCGATGGCTCCGTGAGGCCTGCATAGGGAGAAATGACATTTCCTCTCTCAAGATCCATAAAGGTACTAAAAGCATATCTAAATCAGTTCATGTGAGTACAGTGGTTCAAAATTAATATTATAAAGCGACGAGAATATTTTTGGTGCACCAAAAAAAACAAAATAACGACTTATATAGTGATGGCCAATTTCAAAACACTGCTTTAGGAAGCTTCGGAGCACAATGAATCAGCGTGTCGAATCAGCGGTTCAGAGCGCCAAAGTCACGTGATTTCAGCAGTTTGGCGGTTTGACACGCGATCCGAATCATGATTCGATACGCTGATTCATAATGCTCCGAAGCTTCCTGAAGCAGTGTTTTGAAATCGGCCATCACTAAATTAGTCGTTTTTTTGTTTTTTTGGCACACCAAAAATATTCTCGGTGCTTTATAATATTAATATTGAACTACTGTACTCACATGAACTGATTTAAATATGTTTTTAGTACATTAATGGATCTTGAGAGAGGAAATGTCATTGCTGGCTATGCAGACCTCACTGAGTCATCGGATTTCAACAAAAATATCTTAATTTGTGTTCCGAAGATTAACGAAGGTCTTACGGGTGTGGAACGGCATGAGGGTGAGTAATAAATGACAGAATTTTCATTTTTTGGGTGAACTAACCCTTTAAAATGATCAATAGTTAGTTCTGCAAAAGGACTGTTAAAATTTATGAATTATTAACAGCTTAACCAAATCATAAGTCTGCTATTACCATATCTGCTATTTTATTATATAAATGGTTAAATATTACATTTAAAAAGCTATTATCTACTGCATTTAATAATGAAACTGTATATAGTTTCTTATTAGTTCTCTGGGAGGTATGAAAAAAATAGTTACCGATTAGCTAATAGTGAACAACAGCATTCAGCTGAGTGTTATTACTTACTAATTAGTTAATCAGAGTTTCTTGTTCATTAGTAGTTACTAGAATGTTAATATTGTGTTACTCATTTGTTGCTGCAATATACAGAGCCCTCCACAATTATTGGCACCCTTAGTAAATATGAGCAAAGGCAGCTGTGAAAATAAATCTGTATTGTTCATCCTTTTGATCTTTCATTAAAAAAATTCACAAAATTCTAACCTTTCATCGAAGTAAAACAATTGAAAGTGGGGGGAAACTCACATTATGAAGTAAATGTTTTTCTCCAATACATGTTGGCCACAATTATTGGCACCCCTAGAAATTCTCATAAGTAAAATATCTCTGAAGTATATTCTCATTCATATTTACAATTTTTAGCACACCAGGATGACTAGGAGAATGAAATTGTCTAGTCATGACTTCCTGTTCCACATGAGTACAAATATGTGTAAACACAAAGGCCAAATTCCCTTAATCATTCATCACAATGAGAAAAACCAAAGAATATAGTTCTGATGTGCAGCAAAAGATTGTTGAGCTTCACAAAATAGAAAATGGCTATAAGAAAAAA
>RJVU01075211.1:35339-53305 GCA_003731715.1 Anabarilius grahami
TTTATTCCCAGAGATATGGGAATCTCAATGTGGCTCTATGAGTAAATTAAGTATTAAGTATTTAGTATTCCATTTTAGTATCTCCCTCAGGAGAAATGTATCATAGGTAATCAAACAAGAGAGCAGATCAAACATACAACAATCAAATCAAACATACAACAATCAACTATCAAAAAAAAATAAAAAATCCACAACATGCATCTCCCATTACACAGCAGTAAATATTACATTGCCCATCACCTTACCCTCGCCCACACAATTCATCACTTATTGTTCAATAACTTACTTGATAATGGAATCAGAGAAAATGTGTACCTATTTAACTTACAGGTTGGTACCCTTTATCTCCTGCCCAAGGGCATCAACTCACACTCCTTATGGAGAATATGGCTTGGGTCACCAATAACTTTCAGGCTCTGCTTCTTTACAGACCTCAAAAATCTCCTGAAGAGAAGATAGGAGAATCAAGGTAGATGCCTAAATACTTATTTTGTTACCTGTTCGACTTCCTCCTCATAAACTAACATTTTTTAATTGTTAAATTGTACATTTTCAGTGGTCAAAAAACAAATGTTGGTGACTTTACATACAGCTGATACTTATTGTATTATTGACAGAGGAATGTGACGTCAGAAGCCACGCCCATGTACAATATGTCACCTTGTGACTCCCCATCCCCATTCCACCCCGAAAACCCAATTTGTTTTATGTAGTTGTTTTTTTTTGAGTGGGTTTCAGTGCAGTCTGTCATTAGAGAAATATAAAATAGGAAATGAAAAAGAATTAGGTGTGGGTTCAGTCTTCTCGAAATCACACTAATGAGAATGTGACATATTTGGACATGGGCGTGGCTTCTAACATCATACTTTGATTCGGTTGTGGTCCGAGCTGGATGTCCACCGTAGGCTGCAGTGAGATGCTTCTCAACAGTGCTTGCCAATGTCAAAAAGATAAAAAAAAAAAAGGCTGACTACACTGACTACACTGTACATCTGGGTATGAATTCCAGCATGACAAATTAGTTTTAACAGTGAAAGATTTCTGAGGTACTTGCTGATACCTGTATTTGATTGCATTAATTTAAAAATATAAAACTGGGAAAGGAAACCAAAAGAACATGAATCAAGTTGTCTTAGTTTAGCAAATAGTTATTTCCTCAAGTTATTGTCACATAATTCTGCCTGTTAAAATGTATTGTAGCTTCTGTTACTATCCCAGTTCATTCTATTCCTCTAATATATTTTACCTTTCATGTAATAGCACAGTGAATATTTAGAGCTGCTGGGCTCAACACGACCCTTTTTCTACTAGCACGGTTGGGCTAGCGGTTCAAATTTTTATTTATCAGTGAAACATCACAATTTAAGTACAGAATTTGAATAAATTCAAATGTAAAACATGCATAGCCTTCGCTTTAATTAAATCTAGCTTGATCCTTTAAGTTACTCAGCAGGTGATTTTCTTTGTTAAAGTGACAGCAGCTTAATAACCCTGCTGTTCATCAAAGTATGAATGTTTGATATTTGCAGCTCCTAATCTAATTTCTCATTGAATATTGAAGTATTTTTATGGTGAAAAGTTAGTATATTATAGTAAATATGATTTGCTTTACCATTAGAATCAAACTCAAAACATGTGTGTAGGGCTGAACATGTGTGTGCGGAGAACATGATAGCATTGCTGTACACAAGAAATTTGAATCTCAAAGAATCTGTTTGTGTGAATGGAAAATCCTGTTTCCAGTTGAAGACTGTAATAGACCCTTCCAATAATATCTATAGAATGTATGGCAAAGGGCATTTGCCTGAATATATAAGGAGACCGTAGGAGAAATTCAGCAGCTGTCTCTGAGGCTGTCCTAGGTCTCCTGGCTGCTCCTTCATTGCAATAAAGTAAAACTTCTGGAATTAAAGATATTTAAGTAGTGATTTTTTCACATAAAGTAGAAACTACAACAATATCTCCACTACACTGCAAAAAACGCTGTTCTTAGAGTTTGTCTTGTTTCCAGTCAAAATGTCTTAAAATACTTCTTTAAGAACTTTGACAAGTAAAAATTCTTGTTCAGGAAAAGTCAAAATTAAGAGTTTCCTTAAAACAAGCAAAATAATCTTATTTCAAACCAAAAATAAGCTATACAATCTTGTTTTCAGTTTGAAATAAGATTGCTTACCCCGTTAGCAGATTATTTTGCTTGTTTTAAGGAAAAACTTGTAAAAATTTAATTTCTTTTCAGGAAAAAGTCACTTGTCAAGAAAATGCTTCTTGATCTAAGAATTTAGATATTTGGACTGGAAACAAGAAATTCTAAGAACAGCATTTTGCTGTGTATACATTCTGGTAATGTCTGTTGACTGCCTCTTTTGGTTTGGTACAGTAAAACTAGCTACATTGGATATTGGTCTATAACTGAATACCTACAAAAGTGCTTTTTACCATGGAAAAGTAGCGATTTTTAAATCTGGAAGTGGTTAAAAGAATTGGCACCTGCAGAGCACATACCAGTGTTAAACTACTGTTCTATTCTTATTCCCATTCCTGTTCTTAAGATCTTAATGACCTTAATGACACAGATTAGTCCATTATTCTGCAAAACATTTAGATTGCCTTTTGGGGGGGGGGCGCACTGCAGTTGCAAGAGCATTTGTTTAGTTGAGTCCAAATTAACTCCAAAAAGTTCAAGCTCAAAACCAGTTAACAGCCACTGCCAGAGTCAACTACATTTTATAAAAGGACCTGAAGGCACATGAGCAATAGAAACATGAACCCTACAACTTCCTAACTTAAAAAAAAAGAGACAGAGGCAACAAAAAGACTGTATAAAATCTGTTTTATTCAAGTCATGCATCCTGTAGCCAGTACTGAATCAAATCATGGACAGGAGGACATGTATGTCGTCTCAAACGCATCACCTGAAAGAGGAACAGGAAATGAGCTGGATCATGTTCAGTGGACTTAGCCAGAGCAAAGCATGATTAAGATGCAAGCATACTTGTCTGATAGTAATCATAAACGTTGATGACCGCCGGCTTCAGATTTTTCACTGCAAGAACCTGATTCAGCTTCAATGTGTAAGTCATGGGGACGCCTTTGGGAACCTGAGAGACAGAAAGGATGAACAGCAGCACATACACAGCACATAAGACGGCAGCTCCTGAATACATCCAGTATACACAGTCTCACCTCTTTCAGATACACTAGGACATGATCCTCTCCAGCATCAACCCCCTCCACTAGTGGGGCGAATGTTTGGGGTGAAGATCCCAGCTGAGGGGAAGAGACCATCATTTACATAATTACATTCTAAGATGCTTGAAGCTCCTTCAGACTATCTGAATCTTAAGCATACAAACCAGTGAAGTATCTGCCGTGAAGCCAGACAGGAGCTTAATGTCCACAATAACCATGTTAGTGCTTGCTTTTGCACCATTGTATCTGAATGAGGGTGATGAGAGAATAAAGATGTTTAGTCAACAGGATCAAGAACAGCTTCCTTTTGCAGGAGTCAGAAACATGAGCTGGTTTCAGGACACAAAGCCAAAGCTATTCTTACTTCACCGTGAAGCTCAAGAGGAGAATGGCTCCCAGCGGTCGGCAGTCTGCCTTCACCTTTGCTTCGACACTCAGCGATATGGTGACTTTAACGGGTGTCGGGATGTTGTAGAAACATGCAACCTACAGTACAAGTTCAGAGCAAACAAAACAAGACTTAGAAAGAGCACAGAGACAGAAATAGAGGGGGTGAAGATACAGACCTGCACAGATACACAAGTGGATCCTTTGACTTTAACACTATATTTGCCAGGAACATTCTTCAATGGCTTCTCCTGATACAGCAGCCTGTTGTCCCGATTCACGGTGAAGCTATAAGACTCTCCTCCTGCCACTGAGGACTGTACAGTAACAGTGCTGGAGCCGTCCAAGCTGAACACTTGAGCAGCATACACAGACAGGGCATGAAGAGCCACCACAGTGTCCTAAAAACAAGCACCAGATTAAAGATGACTAGTATAAAGAGACTGAACTCCTGTTTGGTGGTCAGAGGTACCTGGATTGAGGAGAAGCCTCCATAGGGATTCTGCTGGGTCACAAGCCAGTTGACAATGCGGTTAGCATAGCCCAGAGTTGCCGTCGTGAGAGGCTGTTCAGTGAGAACCGCTAGCAGCACGTAAGAGCTGATCTCCACCGCCAGAGTATCACCAGATGAAGTCTGAGACCAATGGACCTTAGTGCCTAAAGACGAGACGGTGGGGAGAAAGTTGATGCTGTAAGATTGAAAATATCCGAAGATTATAAAATGAAGACTTTTGCTTTGCCGTTTACAGTCATAGCATCACCTGTGGATGACAGGAAGGGTCTTGTTTTACACTGATTAACTCCTCAGAGATTTAACTAGATAAACGCCATTAATCTTAAGGCCTTAGTGATGTCAACTCAAGTTCTTCGCAATTGTTCGTTGAAGGGCGTGTCTGTGGTGGTCTGACAGAATCAGATGTTTTGCCATGAAAGAGGAAGTTGTTGTAACTCAGGCATACAACGTCCGATCTGCTCTAAACTTCACATGTTCAATAGTCCTGACCGGAATACATCTACATGGCATTATGCAGTTACAGTCAAAGTGCCACCTGTTGGCAGCAGGAAGTGGCACTTTGAAGTGACTTGGCCATAATTCTCCTGTACTTAGTCGCTTACATGCATGTCGCCTACTTTTCACCGTTTTCCTTAGGCCAACGGGTGGCGGTGAGCCCAGGTGCAAGGGCCCTTTTACCACTGCTTGCAGCTTTAATTTACTATTGTAACTGCGCTTATTTCTGTTGTCGGTATGTTGCAGTGGGTGGTAATAGACAAGAAATGTACAGTTCTCTACCATCTTGCTGATAACATTTGAGTCATTCGGCAACCCTGCAGCCTGAGCCACTTTAGGCAATCCACCCTTACAATGCCAAAGAACCTGATGAATCCAACATCAAAAGGCTAGTAAAATTTCACCTTCAGAAATTGCATTGTTGTTTAAGGCTGTTAAAAGCTGTGATCTAGTGTTGGTCTCTCCAGCCAGACTGAAGGTGTAGGCCAGCAGAGCCATGACATAAGTGTTTCCCAGGTTCCCAACGACAGGCCTCAAGCATGAAAGAGCGTTGACGACGACAGGATCCTAAAACAAAAACACCACACACGCCCCATCAGACAACCTGAACAGGAAGGTCATTTGCAAGGTGCTCATTCAACTACTGGAGATGTTACCGTGACGGGGACGCCTAGTTCAAGCAGTGACACAACAACGTAGGCAGTCATGGTCACGCCGTCACCAACTCCACCCTAAAAACACCAGCACACTTGATTTACAGGAACTCTGCACCAAGTCTATTGGTTAGAGAGCATTTAAGACAATTAATGCACCTTCATGTCATAGTGGTGCAGAGTTCCCTGCTGAATGAAACAGCCGTCTGAACCTTGCTTGCTGATCAACCAGTCCTTTGCACTCTGCAGGACATGTGGATCGATGAAGATAAATTGCCTCGCTTGACCAAAAGTCCTCAGGACAAAGGCAGTCAACCTGGCCGTGGAGAAGTTGACAAACTGAGCTTGCAAATAGCTGGTGTCACGACAGATTACACAACAGTAGAACTGTCTCAGACTCACCATGTATTTGATTCATCATAAACAAATGTGCGGAAGGAACCATCTTCGTGCCTGTAGTACAATTGTCCTTGGTATCCTGTTCAGGTCAAAAGCCACATGTAAATTGGTCTGGAAGGGAGTGTCTGAGGCACTCCAATAGGAAGAGCAGGTCTAAACCTCCTTGGAATTTAGTCTACATATTTGAAGTGGATGTGTTCATCCATACCGCTCTGAAGGTAGCCTATGCCGGTCTCTTGGATGGCTGCGGTGAGTTGCCCCGTGACTTCCAGGTACAGCAAGATGTAAATATTGAGAGAAAGAAAAATCATATTCTGTTCTCCATTGCCAAGCGGCATCCGTAATAACTTATCCAGATTCTTCAGCGCACGACCCATTATGTCTCCTACAAGAGAAGCATAAAACCCATATCAAAAACAGTTCTGTCAAACATCAGTCAGTTTCTACAAAATGAAATGCTTTACCAAGGACTGAAACAGAGCATCTGGCTGATCCCTGAACCACATTTGTTGGAAATGTCAGAGTCACATCTTCAGAAAGAACGTTTCCTGCAGATTGAACAGAAGAGCAGTGAGCATTAGGCTAATGTTTGGCTGTACAGGGAGAACATGTTTGGGAATCATTGATTGCAAACAAACCCTTTGGACACAGTAACCAACTCTGGGTGTTTGTCCTCTCAACTCCTTCAGGCTATAAAAGCAATAAAACACCATCAATAAAGCAGCATGAGCTCCATGATCAAACTCCAGAAGACTGGTTAACACTCACCAGGACAAGTAGACTTCTAGTGACTACATCAACGCGTCCTCTTGTCGGCACGGTCACGGCCTCAGTGCCACATCGAGTCCGGGACGGTTCAGCTGAAGCATTGACCGTCACATTGACAGCTCCTGCAGAGAGACAGGAAGTGAGCAACACCTAATACACACCAAATTTAGGGAGACAGTCCAAAACTGACCAAGAACAGAAGCTGTGAGAACCCATTTAAAGGTCTTTCTCCCATTAGCACAAAGACAGGACGAATACAGCTCATTAAATGGACTAAGAGTGAAGGCCGTGGATGGAGCTGGAGTTGCTTTAACCTGCCAATGAAACAGCACATGGAGCAGAGACATGACCTTCTCCGATATTTTGTGCATCCCTAGTTTATATAATGGCTCTGTAGACATTGACAGATAAATGGCCATTTAAGGTTAAAACACAATCAAGTTTACTTGTGCATTTGCAGCTATGTGCCATTGTAAGTTAATAGCTTATTTTGTGTATTCATTGATTAAAATAGGAAATGATTGGTTGAGTTAATTCAGTAAAGCACTTCATTGTACCATGATCAGCTTTTGCATGTGATGCTTAAACAGCAGTGCACATTAACTTGGGACTGTCATATACATAAGTTAACCTGATTACAAAAACAAAAGGTTATCAAAGTATATCAATTTAGATTGAACCAACCAAGATAATTGGTTTTTGGCTTTAAAATTGTAAAGAATTATTGGTGGTCAGCCAAAACTCTCATATTTGGTTTATCCCTAACATAAAAGGAAAATAAACCATGACAGACCATGATGCACTTAGACAGATAGCTGAAGACTGTGGCCTTAAGCTCAAAGGATTCTCCACGGACAATGGAGTACGGCAAGGAGAGCTCTAGGAAGAAGGGCTGGAAGACAGTCAGCAAAGCAGGAGGAGCCAGACCGAGACCTTTGGAGGACAGACAGAACGCCTCCGTCTCCCATGTGGTGATGGTGTCAGGAACTGTGAGGGGAACTTTTGTGGATCCAGTAGCTCTGAAGGACAGGAGAGAGAAATAAGGGGAAGAGGAGAAGTAGAAACCGAGGGGTAGGTGGCTTTTGATGCAAGAACACAAGATGCTTCACTAACCCCACTTGAACAAGCTGCCAGATCCAAGTTTCTGGAAAGTAAGTCCTGACAGTCACTTTAAGAGTGCCCTTGTCTCTAGCACTTCCAGCTTCTGGAGGAGCAGTACTCACAACGTCTAAAAGGAACAGCTACAGTTAATTCACTGAACTACAAGTTGTTGCTTTCTGCATGCGATTCAGTTCTGAACATGTAAAAAGTACTCAAGTGAAAGTACAATTACTGATTGAAAATTACTCCATTAAAAGTAAAAGTACCTGGCCAAAAAAAAAAAAAAAAAAACCTCCCATAACTCAAGTCATGCAGAATTTGTGTTTTCACTGAATCTGCTTAGACCTACCCATCGGGAGGCCGGGATACCGCTGACACAGAGGGGCTCGTACAGCAAGGTTTGTTGCGACCTTCATTCCCACACTCTGTCAGAGTAAATAAAAAAAAGTTAAGTCAGTAACTCCGTTTTATTCAGTTACTACATGGTCATGAATTTCTCTACCTTGAAGGTTGAGTAGGCTTGTGTATTTGTAGGAACAGTGTAAGCACGATTTGCACGAAGAGGTTGAACACCAAAACACGGTCCATCCTCAACACTGTATGGGTAACCTGATAGGGACCTCACTGGGAGCAAGTCAAACACCTGGGACCATGAAACAATAGTGTTGGTATGTCACATTTCTGGAAACCATTTGAACTAAAAATGCACTAATTGTTGGTATGTTACAGTCAGTGTTTCAAATGTCAAGTCAAATGTACACTTAAACATGCCATTTTGAGATAGCCGTTATGATTATAGCAAAGTTTCCCTATTGATCCATCAGCATTACTCAAATTCTAAAGCTGAAGTAGAAGGTCAGTCAAGTCCAAAAAGAATTTAAAGTTAACTGCAAATTGATACCATTTTAGCACTCAGACGTCTTCCTGGCTCCAATATCCAGACACTCTGATCTACAGCGCTGAGGCCACACAGAGATCCTGCTTGAGCAGAGACCGTCAAAACGTTTCTCTCAGCAGGAACAGCTGTAGCGGGAGAGAACTGCAAAGACACC
This sequence comes from Anabarilius grahami, assembly GCA_003731715.1. Lineage (NCBI taxonomy): Eukaryota > Metazoa > Chordata > Actinopteri > Cypriniformes > Xenocyprididae > Anabarilius > Anabarilius grahami. Next base: position 43,898 of record RJVU01075211.1, read on the forward strand.
TGGAACAAGGAGCAACACATGCTGTAGGCACGTCACCATTCCCCACTTGAAGCCAAAAGAGTGCACAATATACCTTGTTTTGGAAACATGCTTCAGTGTCAAAAGATGCACTAACAACAACTACATTCTCACTGGGCAGAACACAGTAGACCAGAATCTGCACCGCTGGAGCCATATCAACACTGACAGGCAGCTGGAACGACACAGAGCCGCTCGTGACTTTATTAGAAACCCTTGCTGTGACTGTCTGAAATGCATGGAGGATGATCACTCCTCTGGACAAGACCTGACAGAAGAAAAGTCAAATGGGTGCATAAAGGTGCAAACAGACCAGCAGTCTCGAAAAGTAACTACAAAAACTGATGTCCACTCACCATATAGACAATGTCAGCACTGTAGTCACCAGACTCTCCAACAAAAGAATATTTCACAGTCACTGGATACTTCCCACCACATTTGAGTGGCTGCTCAAGCATCACTATAGTCAGTTCACCAAGTGATGGGTTGTTGAGAGAATCAGGTTGGAGAAGCTGAACAACCCTTGTATCTGTAGTGAAGTATGGCGATTTGTAACTATAAACAACCTCTGGAGTCACACTTGCCTGGGGAACAAAGAACGAAATGGGTTTCTTGAAAGAGAAAGAGAGAAGCATATTGTCACAAATCAAAGAGCAAATCGTACCACCAGATTCAGATCCGCTTTAGGAAGTTTAGCAGTGTTGAGAGAGAATGTGGCCAGTCCGTTCTGGTTTGTGGTCAGATTCAGCAGCAGTTTGTTGCTGTTACCATCAAGGAGATACACAGCTTTGTTCGCAACTGGAGTCCCATCGAAACGAGACACCGTTATCTGTTGGGAAAGATCATGGTTAGGGAGTCATTGAGAAGGCTTCTGAGACAAAGGATGAACTTTTACTTGCCTTTCCATTAATCGTTGACCCAGGTTCAAAATAACCCGGGAGGTCCACAAATGTGACCTTGCCGACTTCAAATGTAATGGACACGTTTGCAGGTTTTGACAAGACTACATCTGGGGTAAAAGATAAATGCACCAAAACAACAAGTCAACCTCCTCCAAACACATGCTGTTGATTCAGATTAGCCAATAGCTCACCTGTTCCCTCCTCAGTGACATTCACAGTAACAACAAACAAATCTTGAAGACTATTTTCAAATTTGGTGTTGAAAAACACTGATGTATCGACGGTAAGGGAGGCACAGCCCATGGCATTCATCTGGTAGCAAAACAGTCACATTTAAGTCAAGCACAAGCAGAAGAAAACATCAGCTGTAAGGCAGCAGTCACAGACCGTCATGGTTTTACGCAGGCACTGGCGGGTCACGCCTGGAACCTCAACATCTGGAAATGGATCACGGCACACTTCCACCAAGGCTTGACCAGGTACAGGTTGGCCATAAGTGTATCTGGGAAACAGCACAAGATCAAGAATAGGCTTCACACAAAAGAAAATTAAAGCCTCACTCACTTGGCACAAGCCTCAACTTTCAGTCCCACATCTGCAACACTGTATGTCTGTGATGCGTTTATGGTCACATCAAACTTGGGCAAAACTAAACCAGAAAGGAAATGCTTTGGATTAAGACCTCAGATTTGTTGTATTGTTGCACAGAGATCAACTTACCATATTTTTTCACCTCAAAAACCTGGGAGACCGTTCGGTCACCAATAAAAGCTCTCAATGTGTACATCCCTGTCTGAGCCTCTGGGTTCAACTTGTGAGAAAGCTGCAATATCCACCCCGTTGAAGAAACATTTGTCCACTGACCAATCCGGTTATTATTATTATCCTATTGAAACAATTAACAGCTCAGAGAAACACTGCAAACAAAGCAAAACTACAAAAAGCTGCTTTGGCTCCATTCAAAGACTTGCATTAGAGCAAATTCTCACCTCCACTACCACTAGATTGTACTGCAAGACAAAAACAGGAATTTTAGGCCAATAAAAGCAGACTTTGCACAAAAATAACCTTCATTAAAGTTATTTGCTCATGGCCAGACCTTACCATCTGATCAAGAGGCACAAATTTGCCATCCATGGTGACAACTCTGAAATTTACTGCAAAGATACCAATAAACATTCATTGCATAATGCACTTGATAAAAAGAACTTGTGGAGTAACTGACTTTCTACACCAAAGATTCATCCAAGGGTCATTCACAGCTCACCCGTTTGTCCTGGATTGTAGATGGGTTTGTCTGTTTGGATGAAGGTCAAAGGTAGGTAACGTCTAAACATGACTTTCCTCTCTTCAGTTGCACTGAAGACCTTCCCTTGAACTTCTACCTTCAGATTCTGCACTGATTCTCCATCTACTAGAGGAGCCTGCAGAGAAATTCAGTTAACAACAAACCAGATGAAAAAGCCAAATGTGTCTAATGACAGACCTTGAAACTAAAGCAACGATGAAGCGGCATCAAAGAGCTCTGCTGCACAAGTTTAGTTATCCTGTTTTTGTCATCAAGCAGAGAAACAGTCATTGTGAGACTCTCTTGGGGGTTCAGAAGAGTTGCACACAATTTGGCATCAGATCCAGACTCAATCACTGCAGGGAACGTCACCATGAACAACCTGTGTAAACAAAGTTTACGTTCAGAGACGAAAAGGAATCAGGTCAGAACATGTACATGTTGGTTGAACATTCACAGAAAGTGGTTTCCACAGGGTTGCCAGGTCTGCAGATCACAACTAGCCTACTATCCAATCAAAAATGCCCAAAGTGATCATCTCCATCAGGGGGTGGGTTGGAGTGGGCAGGTAGGGTGGCATTTTGGAGCACCAAAATTTGTAAGTAGTTGGGGTTGGTTTTCTGGGTGGGACAAACATGCACAGGGATACCACAGGTTTGGCAACACTGGGCTGCCATGGTCAAAGAGCACAAGACAACCGTTTTGTTCAGAATACATACAATGAGGAACAATAAACTCAAATTCACTTCAATGAAAAATTAAAAGAAAAAAGGGAAAAAAAAAGAAAAGTTAGGACAGCAGCTTGTTGGGTCATATTCATCCTTTGAGCACTATATGGCCACAACATGATTAATGAGCTTTACCAAACAGATAAAGCTTTGATGCTTCATTATGCCACCTTTAAAACTGCATCNGAAAAATTAAAAGAAAAAAAAAAAAAGAAGTTAGGACAGCAGCTTGTTGGGTCATATTCATCCTTTGAGCACTATATGGCCACAACATGATTAATGAGCTTTACCAAACAGATAAAGCTTTGATGCTTCATTATGCCACCTTTAAAACTGCATCAAGATCAGACATTAGGCCCCTTCTGTTCACTTCAAAGCTCATGGTACTTACGGCCTTTTCTGTCCTTCAACAGCAAAGAGGAAAAGGGCTAAAATGAGCCCTTTCCAAACACAAATCTCTCTCACAGCCATGAAAGAGCAATCATCCAAGTCTAGACAGAAATCAAGGGTCTCTTTCAAAAACCCAGCAGTACTTTAAGATCCACACTGTTCAAATGCTCTACAGCTTAACATTGAATCATCTGCCAGTGTTATTTAAATGCTCTTAATAATTCGGAACAGGTTAATTTCGCACTCACAGGCAATCAAGCAATCTTTAGGGTGGAGCCCCGGTAATTAATCACAGGTGGTTGCCAACTCTCATGCATTTGGCATGAAACACATTAGGTGTGTTCGACATCGGCTGTGGCCGGATGCAACCGATCGGCGAGAGTATCCGCGTGCAGGAGGGGAGGAGCTGAAAACGGAGACATGAAGTCGGACACTTTCTGCTTCTCGTAGTGACGCTCGCGCTGCGTTTGCATCGGTTTGCATACTTTATCACAGCTGAAGTGAAATAAATACAATATTTGACTAATACACTGATGTTTCAGAGACATTTTCATTCAAAACTTTATGTACTGCTTACAGCGTCTGTTTTTACAAGAATAAAGTTCAACATAAGCATATGTTATTTAAATAACAATGTAGTGGGGTCTTTGTTTTTTATCAGTTTTATTTTGATAAACACACAATACAACATCGCGACTGTTATAAAAACAGCTGCGTCCGAAACCGCCTAATCTACTATTTAGTAGTAGAGTTGTGACGTTCGCGAACGAACCGATTCTTTTGAACGGCTCATAAACATGAACGATGGGAGCCGAGTCGCGGCTGAGGGGGAGCCGTTCTTTCTGTCGTTCTTTTTTCCTATGCGTGTTTCACACAGATGCACACAAATTAGCTCCTCCGCGAGACAGAACAGTTATAGGGGGAGGGGCGCACCCAGCTACTAATGCTACTGCCTAACAGCATGATGATAGTTGTGCACGCATCCTTCACGTGAGTACTCCAGTGGAAAAAAGTAGGTATTGTATGAATAACATAAGTCAACATAGCTTTACACATACACACACTTTGTACTTAAGGTAAATCCAAAATAGTGATGTCACTGTCTAAGCAGAGGGATGTTGTGCAACCCTATGGAATATAGTTCACACATGACAAATGAGGTAATAATCAATATTTCAGAATAATTCAAACTCAGATATTGGTGTGTGATGTCTGAGTTTTAATTATTTGACTACAAATCTCACCTCATCATTCCTCCCAGTGATTATTTCCAGGATAAACTGAGATGCCCCCAAGCTGGCTTCTTAAAACTGACTAAATATTTAAAAAGAGCCAAAAGAGCCGTTCTTTTGAACGGCTCTTTGAAAGGAACGGATCGCCAAGATCCGAATCCCCTCAAAGAGCCATAAATCCCATCACTATTTAGTAGGGGAAAATCAGTAGGCGAGCGAATAAGTATGTCTGAAGCAAAAAGAGTAGGCGAAAATTACCTGGATGACGTAATAATTCTCGCGAGATTCGGACGTGCGCCTACTTAAAGTGCGTCCGAAACCGCCTACTTAATATATAATAGAGGAAAGCAGTAGGCGAGCGATTAAGTATGTTCGAAACCTCAGTAATCATAAAATAGTAGTCGAGAGGTTCCCGGATGGCCTACTGCTTTCGCCCAGATTATGAAGTATTTCTCGCTGGACACTTTTTTTTATCCCAGGAGGCCACGGGAGAGGATACGTCATAATCAAACCCGGAGGAGAAAAGCGGCGCGGATGCTGTCAAATGAGTATTGGAAACCAAAAACACATTTGCTGAACTACTGTAGAGTAAACTGCTGAATGTGTGAAGATGCTAGACACTATTGTTGTGATTTTGCAGTAAAAACACGATTTATTATGTATAGATAACGGGATCTCTAGTAAACACACATAACCTAATTCTCCGAAGTGGATTTACATGAACCATATACATCTTAAAGATGCTTACTAAATATGTATTTAACCTCTGACAGGAACATCTTTAAGTATTATGACTTATGAGTCGTGGATTATGTATTATGAGTGATGTGTGTGTGCTATTATTCACTGTTGTAAACACTGTTTACATTACATGAATGAAAATAATGTAAATAAATAAATCTACAGTAACTACACATAAGTTTAATCTGTTTTATTTGTCCATTAGTACTGTTGGTAAAATAAGGAACATTTGTGTTGGATAAGTGAGTTAACACATCATCAACATGTGAATGTAGATTTGAGCACATAAATCTCAGGAAACTTGAATCTTATCTGATGTTACTGGGACAGATGATCATGTGTGTTTATCCAGAAGAGGAATGATGCCATCAAAGGCTTTGAGTGAGGATACTACAGAAATGAATACAAAGTCTATTTAAATCTAAAGTCTAGTTTATTTTAATTATTGTAATTTAAACAGAGTTATTACAGCACTTTTCTGATTCCTGATGTCTGTGCATTTGCTGCAGAGGTTTTGTGGTGGAGCAGGACCTGCAAGACAAGGTGACGGCGGCATTTGTTAGAAAAAAAGAGGAAAACCCGAAACAAAATATAAAGTAAAGTATAAAGATAATTTTGTTACTTCTAATACAGAAATCAAATGACATTGTGCTGTTAAAATGACTGCTTTTGTATTATGATTGTGCATTATTGTAGGATGTGAATGTCTTCAGACTGGTGTGAGCACTGAGGATGGAGAGCCACAGCAGATCCTGGGAATGGTCCAGTGTCATGGATGAGACTCTCCATCACTCCTCCTTCCAAGGGACTCGATCAAGGACACACTGGAGGAGACACTGCAGAGATCGAACCAGCAACCTTCTGCTGACCAGCTCAGTGGTTTAGCCCACCACACCACAAATGTAATGAAGCTACGACAAAAATTAGCAAGTAATTGTAAAAATATGAAATGAAATATGCAAGAAACTGAATGCTGACATGAATGAATTGTAAAATGTTTTAATCTGTTTATTCAGTCATGCTGATGGAGAGCACATGAATGTTTGGAGCATCCAGATTGTCCTGCACATCTTCTCCCCCTCCTGCTTCAAGGTTGAGGGGGTTAGGGGTCCATCATCATGGTCTTCCTCATCCTCTGGGTCAACGATGTCTCCATTGAGAAGAGCAGCAGTGAGGGACATGATGATGAAGGTGTTCATCAGCTGCAGAATTGGCACAGCTGTGTGAGATGGCAGCAGGACCGTAAATACCTGATTGTTAGATCAATACATTTGAATAAAGCTTTGTTTCGTGTGTTGTTGACTTGTATATGCATTTATTTATTGTCATTATTACTTTTATTAATTAATAAAAAAAAGTAAAAGAATTATGCTATTATTATCAGTAAATGTATATATTTTATTAAGCAATTAATTAATGCATGAATTGACTGTAAACCAGTGGCGGCTACTGGTCTGTCAGAGAGGGGAAGCTCATTTTCGGCCTACATCATAAAATTGTCTATTTATTTAAAAGTAAATTCTGCCCTACGTTCCTTTTCAAGAAAATGGTCTGTGACCCTGTCGTACCAACTAGGAGTCTTTTCAAGTAAAAAAATATTAAACTCTGTAAAACTGAAACAAGGAATGTGGTGTATAATTGTGTGAAATGTATGATGAAAATCAAGCAATTTCGCCAAGCAAATATCAAAGAAATAGGTTGCAGCAGTTTTTATTTCGACTGAACTTGAGAAATCCGCGATGGGACTGAGCGCGAATAGCTTCAGTGATTCCTTATAGTACAGAATCGCTGTCAGTCAAAAGGAGATGCAGTCTTTCGACAGACCCTCCAATCATCACGCAGAAGCTCGGAGTCCGGGCCAGCCCACTCCCCATTCACCCCCAGAGACGCTGAGCGTCCGTGGGCGGGACATAATCGCAGCGTTTATCCAATGACCGTCTAGTTTCGAAGCGCTGAAAAAAAACGTTCAAAGCAGCCCCATTGAAGTCAATGGACGCTGGGCTTCAATAGGGAAATGCACTGTGACGCTGCGGGAATGTATGAGAAGGAAATCGAGTCAGCCGACCTGCTATATGTAACTGATTCTGAACGAACTCGTCTTTGAGATTAACGTTTTCTAACGCATTTTTAGTCAATAAAATGTTAATACAATAGTACATATTTGACCATTAATTTTGTGAAAATTATAAGGGAAGCCGAGCTTCCCTTGCAGTCTTAAAGAAATCGTCCCTGCTGTAAATGGAGATGTATTCACATCAGCTGTATTTGTCTAGTGTGTGTTCATGCACAGCTATGACAAAACTTTACATTTTGCTTGTTTTACTAAAGAAGTAAAATGAAAAATTTTAAGAAAAGAATTAAGTTTTGGTCAGCATTTATCATTACTATTGTGTGTAAGTGTTGGGGTGTGCTAGCAAAGCAATTCATTCTGGTGTAATCTTAATTTTAAGTAGTTATATTTACATTTTTTGAGTATAAAATCAGTCTTCTCCAAAGACGAGATCTTCGAGCAGCTGTCTGACGTCTCCTCTGTGCAGACTAGCACTGAGGAAAACTGCTCTAGGTAGGGTTGTGGAGTTACTGGTGCTGTGAGGTGTTAGTGCACCTGTCACTCATATCTTTATTTTTATTGCAGGACCTATAATTACATACAAGATCAGGGAAAATAGGTTGTGGTTGTATCTTTAACAATGAACAATAATAATGACAAACAAATATGGGTTTGTATACATCATAGTTTGAGATTATATACACACATAAAGCATGATGACAAGATTAAATATTTTGAGTACATCATAATGCATAAAAGTTATTTATTTGTTTATAATTTATAAGCCTGAGGGATGAAACTTGAGCTAATTCAACAAGAAAAAGAGGAAAACAAATGAGATCTATGCAGCTTGCTTGTGGATGGACATTTTTGCATATAAAATAAAGAAATTAATATATTCACGCGAATTTGGGTTTTCGTAACGAAGAATAAACTCACATTAGTAGTTAAAAATATAAGAACTTTAAATTAACCCAAATATATCAGTTGTACTACAATTACGAAATTACTGGCAGCTGTTTCTTCAACAAGACCACAAAATAAGCAAGTTTGATCAATATCAAGATATTTACAGATAGATGATACCTGTCACTCATATCTTTTCAGTTGTTGCGCTTGTGATAACGTCGTAGGTCACATGATAGCGTCAACATGGCGGATTATTCTCGGATCTCATTCATACTCAAGGAGATTTGGCTATACCTACTCTTTTAGCGCTCGTTAAGTAAGTACTCATTGAAATTAAGTAGCTACCTACTCATTGAGTAGGCGGTTTCGGACGCAGCCACAGATTTTTGAGCATTAGTGGAGCTGAAGGCGTGACAATAAACACGAAACACACGTGATCGTTGTCATGCGGTGAATCCGGCCAATCATGAGACAGCTGTGTCGTCATCAGCGCTCGTGCAGCTCCTCTTGAGAAACTGCGCTGGCAAACATTACACTGTTTATACATCCCCTAGATGTAAATCTTTCTGGAACAATGTTTTTGACAGTATTCACTGGAAGAGAGCATGGTTACTCCCTGAAAAATACTGTATGTCCAATAAAATAAGAGAGGTACATTTCAAAATGTTACATAATGTTTATCCAACCAACTCCCAAATTGCCTCTTTTGTTGATCTCTCTGACTTGTGTGTATTTTGCAAAGTTGAGGAAGAAACTTTGCTTCACTTATTCTTTCATTGCATTCATGTTAAATCTCTTTGGGAGAACTTAAGTTGTTATCTTTCTCCTTTTATAAACCACGATTTAGACTTTTCTTTGAAGGATATTTTTCTTTATTTTTCTAGGAGTGTATTGATCTTGTTGTTAATTTCTTTGTGTTGCATTGCAAATGTTTTATTCACAAAAACAAATTTCTCAAGACACTGCCTAGATTTGATGTCTACATTGCTGAGATTTCCCTTGTTATTAAATCTCTTAAACTCGTTGACAGAGATGGGACCAAGTCACACATGTGCAAGTCTCAAGTAAGTCCCAAGTATTTTTTTCTTGGGCAAGTCAAGTCAAGTCAAGTCACAAGCTATGTCAAGTCAAGTCAAGTCAAGTCAAGTCA
>RJVU01075211.1:131463-148061 GCA_003731715.1 Anabarilius grahami
ATTCATTTCAGTTGTAAAAAAAAAAAAAGAAGAAGAAGAAAGAAATTACAGTATTTTACACCTCACAATGAATATTAGTCAATTTTATTACGGTTACTTTTCTTAAATATGACATCCTTAATGAAGTATTTAGCCTTCAAATGCGATCTTCGGAGGACGCAGCCTCTGAAATGAGATGCAGCTCCTGTCAACAAAGGAGTGTGTTTTTGGTTGTGAGGGAAAGATTACCTGTTTCAGCTTCCCAAAGAACCCAGCGTTAAGGGAACAGTGGATGAAGTTAGTTTTTTCGGGGCACGTATGTTTGTTTGTTCCTGGGATTTCGGTGATGAATACTTTGTAAACGAGTCCCAGATCGGCTCTGGATTTGCAGATCGCGGGTGGTGAGTAAAACTGCATCAGATGTCTGTTTTGTTGTCAATCGGTGCGCAAGTGCATATAATGTAAACAACACAAACACTTTTTATTTATAATGATGTCACAGCTTGCAGACGATAGGTGTGTTCGAGCTCATGCAGCGCCGCAAAGACCGATCGGCGGCTGACTTGAAGCAGTGCATGCCAGTAAGAAATTCTGTCCGACTTGAGACAGCGCCGACACCATGTGACTGTGACGTATGGCTTCAAAGTACCGCGAGAGCGATTCGAGATCAGCCGCCTGAGGCAGCCAGTACAGTTTCTAATGCCTGGTTCAGACTACACGATTGTAGCCCGAATCTGGCACGAACCGTTTGACGTAAGGTGTCGTAGGGATTCGTAAACGACAATGGACGTCGGGACGCAAGAATTGATCGTTTCATCTCGTATAGTGTGTCATAGTATACGACATCCGAAACCGCGTCTGCGATAGTTCACGACGTCACGGCAGTTCACGAGTTCACACTTACAAATAATCAGGTAGTAAATAGTGTGCGTAGTAGTATGCGTATTTGGCGTGCTGTCCGAGGAGAGGGCTCCGAGCTCGGTATTTTGGCCCGAACCCAGAGTACTCCCCCCGTATTCTGGTTAGGAAGTAACTAGGCAAGTGTGAGGAGACGGGGTGGTGGAGGGATGCTGTAAAACTGTCGAGGAATATGGGTGAGTCGACTGTGTCTATATATATATGCTTTTCACTCATGCTGATTGGGTAGATATGTTGATTACTGATTGCTAACAGCTGGCTGAAATGACGTGATGATTAGTCAGATTATTTGAACGTTGCTCCTCCCGAATTTTGTTAATAAAACATCATAAAGACTAGCATGTTGAATTTTTTTGCGGTCCTTCACAATGGGTTCCGTCACATGGGTGACGCTGACCAATCGGAGCACAGACGCTTTGTGTACACAACTTTCAAACATGGCGAAACGCAAGAGAGATGATAGTGCGGCTAGGTGGAATTACAAAATGGAGGAAAAGTTCGTGGAGCTGTGGCAACAGTACTCCTGCCTGTACGATGTCTCATCGAGGGACTACCACGACAGATTAAAGAAAGAAAAATGCTGGCGAACGATAGCGGAAGCCCTTCAGCAACCCGGTGAGTACTGAAGTTAGCTGTAACTTATGGCAAGCTTTTACTACTGGCTAATAACAAAATATTTAATATGAAAAGAACGATATTTTACCTCAAGTTCTCTTTGGAGGATTGACAGCCCATACTGTCCTCTTCGAGCAAGCCAGAAACGTGTCCATGTTCGGGTTTTCTTTCTTTTTTTGCGCTTTTCTAAACACAAGACAGCCAGTACAAAACACGCAAGCGCATTGTGACAACATGCGACAATTGGTCGCGTAGCAACGTGTAGTCTGACATGTTTCAAGTCCAGGACACGACAAGATTTTTGGAGTCAAAATCGCGTAATCTGACACAGTGACTGTCGTAACAGACAAAAAAAATCGTGTGGTCTGAACCAGGCATAAAGAGGAGCTGCACGAGCTGTGATGACAACACAGCTGTTTCATGATTGGCCGGATATTGTCACGCCTTCAGTTCCAGTAATGCTCAAAAATCTGTGTTTTTATAACAGTTAAAGCTCTTTTCATGTAGTCGTGATGTTATATTGTGTCGTGTTTATCAAATTAAAACTGATAAAAAAACGTAGACCCCAATACATTGACATTTAAATAATATATGCTTATGTTGAACTTTATTCTTGTAAAAACAGACGCTGTAAGCAGTACATAAAGTTTTGAATGAAAATGTCTCTGAAACATCAGTGTATTAGTCAAATATTGCATTTATTTCACTTCAGCTGTGATAAAGTATGCAAACGCAGCGCGAGCGTCACTACGGGAAGCAGAAAGTGTCCGACTTCATGTCTCCATTTTCAGCTCCTCCCTGATTAAACGCGGATACTCTCGCCGATCAGTTGCATCCGGCCGCAGCCGATGTCGAACACACCTAAAATCTATGCAGAAGCTGCGCCCGCTCGTGACTCTCTAGCTCCGCCCACGGCACTGACGGCAGACACGCCTCCAGGAGCTCGGCTTTTTCCGGAAAGACTCAGGACAGCGTATCTATCTTTTATAAATATGACAAAACTAAAGAATTTTCAGAGATATGAAGGATGCATTGTTACTCTATATGTACTCAAGATTAACATGAGATTGGCAGAAACTGTGTTATTCCCCCTTTATAGATATTATTTTTTGTTATGAAAACCCCAAATCATGATCTCTTGAATATGTTCTCAATTTCTTTATTTTATATGCAAAAATTTCATCCACAAGCAAAAGTGCCTTAACCCATTTAAGCCCACCAGCAACTATAGTTGTCGCAGTATATAGTTGTAATTTTTTGTAAACTTAGTCAAAAGTCCAAGCAGCAACTATAGTTGCCGGGGGGCAAATGACTTTTAAGTACATATTGTCACAGAATGGTGTGTATCCAAAAGCATGACAAAGAGATCAGGAAATTAAAAAAAATTTAAATTAAAAAAGTTCAGAAGAGAATACCAGAATACATATCACACATGCAAAACATAGACGAGAACAGACAAAGACTGAGGGAGAACACACAACACAGGGACTAAATACATGAGGCAAACAAGGGAGCAAATCAAGTAGTTAACAGGACACAGGTGAAAGAAATGACTAAAACCGAATGGTGAAAACTTTGTCAAACTAAGCATATATGTAACACATATCATGGGGAAATGGGGTATACTGTGTTAATAGGTTAATAAATCAAGGTGATTGGTCTTGTTTAGTGCTTTTTGCTTTCATAATATTCCACCTAAAACATACACTCAAGTTGGGTTGAAAATGGACAAACCCAGCGGTTGGGTTAAATGTTTGCCCAACATGCTGGACAGTTTTATTTAAACTATTGTTTATAAATTACTATATGGTTCATCTTAACCAAGCAATATAGTAATTTTTAAACAATAGTTGAGTTAAATAAAACTACCAAGCAGGGGTGAGTTTCCTGAAAACATCGTTGGTGAACCATGGTCGTAAGTCCCATTGAACTCTATTGGTAACGACGGAACTTGCGACCATAGTTCACTTTGGGAAACGCACCCCAGGTTGGGGAAACATTTAACCCAACCACTGGGTTAAAACAACCCAATTGCAGGGTTTGTCCATTTTCAACCTAAATTGGGTTGTTTTTAACCCAAGTTAAAGTTATGAGTACAGTGTAGCCTAATAAGAATGTGTGGATTCTCCTTCTTTATACATGTGACAGATTTTAATGGTATTCTGATCCATTCCTTCTGGTTCTTTGTTTTTGAAGAAAAACTCTTCACACTCTTTAAAGCTCGGGACCACTTTTGCCTGAGCACTGAATGCTCTCAGCATAATACAGGTGAGTAGAGCCAGAACAAACATGGTGTTGTTATGATCACCATCTGTTCCTGTCACTTCCCGGACTACTTTTCCCATCATCCTCCCTGCCAGTCACATGCTCACACTCCACACTAATCACCACACCCAGCTGCAGCTCATTACCAGGACTATAAAGGACTTTCACACACACCACCTCACCGCGAAGTCTTGACTACCCCGTGTGTCAATTCTGAGCGCTATCCCGTGTTTATCCTGTTTTCCTGTCTGTTCCTGTTCCCGCCTTTGACCCTTGCCTTGTTATCCTGTTCCGTGATTGATATCTGCCTGCCTTTGACCTTTGCCTGTATTCTGACCACGATTCTGCCTGTTCCTTGTGATTCCTGTTTGCTCCTGTATGACCCTGCCTGTACGACCACTCTAACTTCAATAAAGCTTGCAGATGGATCTTACCATGATTCCCGCATCGTTACAGGTGTGAAGCTGCTGTTGTGTTATATAGAGCAGACACAGAAGCACAGCTGCTTTAAATACACAGTCAGAGTCAATGATGCTGTTGAGGGTGTGACTAAAATTAACAAAGGAGAAGAAATTCTTATTATTATTATCATTGTTATTATTATTATCGCTGCTGCTGTTACTTCCACTCCTACACACGCTGCTATGACTATTATCACTATTATATATTATACTGACAACGAGAATTAGAAGGAAGTAAACACATATTTGGGTGGTGTAATATTATTATTAATCATATATTAATGTCACGATCCCTGTCTGCGGAGTTGCGATCCAGTAGTCGTGCCACGCTGGGCTGGAGGATGCTGAACTTTGGTTGCGCCAAGAGAGTCCTTTAGGATGGACTGGGCAGCTGGGTCAGATGAATCTTCACAGGTTCCTTTGCTGGCTGGCTGCGTCGCTGAGGAGCCGAGTGGTACAAGCAATGTCTGCCGATGCAGAGGTCCTTTGCGGACTGGGCTGCGCTGCTGTAGGAGCCGTAAGGGTCAGATGAAGTCCCTCAACGCTGGGGCCCTTTGCAGCTAGAGTGCAGCTTTAAGCAATGTAAAAGGTGCTCGTGAAAGCTTCACCTTAACCGTCTTGTAGTCTCTTTCCTCGTCAGGTCAGAAACTCAGGACGTGGGGTGTCTGTTAATGTCTCCTTCCCCGTCAAGCTGGAAACGCAGAACAAGGGTGTGTCTACCCGGGGGACATATTTATCCCTTTCTGAAGAGGAGGAGATTGAAATTGGGCGCCTTGCCGATCCTGGAGTGTGATAGGCCACTGTTATCTGAAGTAGCCCCGGTGTTGACCACCCTAGTGTGGAACTCATTTGCATAGCATAAAGTACAGTGTTAAAATAGTGTCTTTAACCTTTTACCCATGCATTATTTCTTTACCAAACCTCTTTCAAATTATTAAAGGCATCGTAGGGAACAGATAGACACCAAACACAATATGAAATGGTTAAATCATCGTCCATGCATTTGTTTATCTGTTAAAACAGTAGGTCATGGGACAGACCTGTTAACAGTCAGTAACCATTAACATAAACTGTGCTTTGCATGAAGATGGAGTGGATGTGAAGCAGTTTAGATCAAATTAAGGCCTCCAAACATAGGTATGAATGGATTTAGATAGATCTCTGTGACCTCTCTTTATTTCAGTCCCTGCTGCTCCATCCAGGAGGTCCTGAAGGAATTTTTATGGCAGTCCTTGCCTAAACCTTAGGAATGAGTTTGGTGGTTTGAGTCAATGTGAGAAGTCCTCTCCTTGGTTTTGGTGGGTGCAGAAGGTCCCCCTTCCTGCTCTGGAAGAGGTATCTGGTAGTTGTCCCAACATCTTATCTGATGTTGCTGAACATTTGTTTATGTTCATTCACCAAAGATCCAATCACGGTGTGGCACATCTTCTTACACACCAGCAGTTAGAGAGGGGCCCTGTCGTAAACTGGCCCCTGGAATGCCATCTTGACTGTTGTTCACAACAGTAGGCTAAAACATATTCTTTTGAACATGTGTTGTGAGACTATTTACAGTAGGTCTACACGTTGCTCAAACACAGTTTGGGCAAACACTCATCACTTTGACTGTGCATTTCCCCCAGACAGTATTCCGATACTCCAGGCACTTGGCAAACATTTTATTCTGTTTGCATTGTGCCTTCATCATGCACGCCATTCACCTCGGCTGTTCTGCACTGTCCAGGGGCATGTTCATGTGTTCATGCATGTTCACTTTGGATGCCATCCACTCAGCATGCAACTCCTGGGCCAGCTGAAGCATGAAGTCCCTTCTGGGGATGTTGCAGCAAGATCCAGCAAGTTGTAAAATACAGCAACAGGCCACCAATGGGTGCCACCTTGAGACAGACACAGAGAGCGACAGAGAGGAAGGGTGTGCATTATGGCATTATTTAATCCTTTATAATACTACTATGACAATGTAATAATAATATTAATGACCTTTGACTGAGTATTGGCGAGCCATCTGGTCGAGCACATCAACCCCAACTTTGGTTCTGTTGGAGTAGGTCACTGTCTCAGGCTTCCTCTTGTTGTTGGCTACATGCTGGTATTGAGTGATCAGGATGGTGACATTTCTTCAGGGCTTACACTGATAAATAGAAGGTGGGAGCCCCCTCTTATTCTTGTTGATGGTCCCCACCATGCTTGTATTTTTTTGGAGAAGCGAGTTGGCAAGCGGGATGGAGGTGAAGAAATTATCGGTGGTGACATTCCTTCCCTTACCAACAAATGGATCCACAGCTTCAACAACACACTCTCAACAAGGCATTGTGTGGCTGGTCTACTGTCATCTTTGCCCAGGTATGGAAAGCCATTAAACATGTATTTGGAATAACATCTGCTGCCAGCCAAAATTTGATTCCAAATTGGCTTGTTGTGCATGTACTGAGTGAATTTGCATCTTGCCTTTGTGGGGAAAAGTTGCTCATCAACAGTAATGTCTGGTCCTGGTCAGTAGCATGCAATGCAGTTCTGTGTGAATTTCAGCCACACCTCAGCCATGAGTGCAAACTTGTCGGTGGCAGTGCCGGGTTTCCTTCCGATCAAAGCGCAAGTAGCGCACGATTTCCCTAAACCAGTGTCTTGACATTGTGGAAATGAAGAATGTGTTGCCCCATTCCTCAGACCAGAAACTGGTGTTTGTCTTTGCAGGTGAAGGAATAGATGTGGAACAGAGAACTAGAGATGGAAGACAACAGGCCAGACAATGATGTGAGGGAAGTGAGAGTCTTTATAGTGTCCTAGATGATGATGGTCTGTCGGAGGGAATTCTGGGCATACTCCGCACAGGACAGGAACTGGCTCCAGCTGTCCTGGTTACGGTGGCAATATAACCTCAGGTATCTCCCGATCTCTTGGATCTTGCACTCAGTCTGGTCATTGGTCTGTGGGTGGCATCCAGATGACAGGCTGACTGACACTCCTATGAACTTAAAGAAGGCTTTCCACACTCGGGAAATGATGTTACTATTGTGGTCATCCTGTCCTGAAGAGCAGACTCAGTCAGTCTAATTTTTCTCAGAGGCTCGCTGTCAGATGAGCCGTCAGATGCTGAGCTGACCCAGGACACATTACTGATCTCAACCCCATCAGACTCTCCATCAATCATGGCATTTATGGCTTTTAATACCTCTTCGGGAACCATAAATCGCCGCCTTTTACTCATTGTGACTTTATATATGAAACCGGTAACTGCTAATTCAGTGAGTGAAAGGCGTTGCCTAGCAATGTACAATATTTAAACATAAGGGGCGCAAAAATGAAAGCACGAAAATACAGGTATTATAAAGCGGGTAAACACCTGCACTACGCTTAAGCCCTGGGTATACTTAACTTTCCGCGCCCAGACATGTCACAGGCGCTGTCGCGTCCACGCATCCTTCAAAGTATACTAAACCACGGATGCGCGTAGATGACCGAGTTCGACACATGCGCAGTACAATTTTTTCTATACTCTTTACTAGACATCATGTCATCAATGGGACATTCGCTGGGCAGGATCGGAGAAGAAAAATAGTGTATCCACCATTGCAACATAGTTCAGAAGATACACCAAGTGTAATGAAGGGTCAACAGAGTGGGGATCCATTTGCAGCTTTTATTAAACAACGTGCAATGCAGACAGGGCAAAGGCAGATGCATAAACAGAGACAAGCAATGGTCGTGGCAGGCAGCAGACAAACAGAGTAGGGTCACAGGCAGAGATCAGGGCAGGCGGCAAGCAAACAAAGTCCAGTACACAGGCAAGGATCAGGGCAGGCGGCAGAGGTTAACAGGGAATAAACAATCCAAACGGCAACAGATAAACAGTCCACAAGAAAACGCTCAGAAATGATCACCAAGGCAAATCAAGACTTCACGAAGTGTGTGTGTGTCTTAAATAGTGTGAGTGTGATGTGGTGCAGGTGTGTGTGGCCAGGAATGAGGGTCTATGGGAAACGTAGTCCGAATGGGAGATGATCAATATTCGGGTGATGGCTCCCTCCGGAGGCCCAGAGGAAGAGCCGCGGTAGCCATATTCATGACACCAAGAGAACAGGAATCAAAAACAAAAGAGAAGGCATGCCTCTGAGTTCACTCATCTTGTTTTTGAATCAATTCATTTCACATTTATTTGTATAGCGCTTTTCACAATACATATCGTTTCAAAGCAGCTTAACAGAGAATGCAATTCAACATTACAATTTAGAGAATGCAGTTAGCTAATAATGTAATAATTTAGGCAATTAATTTACAAACACTGTTAGCAGTTTACTTGAAGGTAGAAGCAATGAGCTCCTGGAAAAATGAATTACATATAAACAATAATTAGGATATGTAGAAATTTGGGAATGTGCATGTTGATCTAGATGTTGCATCTTCTGAAGTCCTCGCAGGAGTTGGTGCCGTCGCTTCATAGGTGTTGGTCATCTTCTTAAAGGTGCTAAAGAGGATGTTTTGTTTTATACATTTTTGCAATATTACTTGAAACTGTCTTTACTAACTGATAAAAGACTATTTATTAGGTGCACTGAAAGGAATATTATTAATATACATCATCTGTGCACGAGGTAGGGCCTTAAAAACATCAGCCAATCGTTTACGCGATCAGCACGTAAAGGATTGGCCCTCTGGCTTGTCAATCACTGCCATTACGTTCCTTGTGAGAGACGTGCCCGGATTGGCCCTTTGGCTTGTCAATCACTGCCATGACGTTCCTTGTGAGAGACGTGCGGCTGCTCGCTCCAGTAACTTTCCACACTCCACAGGCGCCGCATGCAATGTTTTTGTCAGGAGACAGGAGTAACAACTGCAGATTATGAGTTACCTGCGGTGAGTCCGACATAATGAATCCACTAAGTGTGTGCGCGGCTTTGAGTCGCTTGTAAGGCCGATTATGAATGTAAATTGTTATGACTGATCGCGCTCAAAAGCGTCCAGTCAGAGCCAGTTGCGTTCAGTCTGCGATTACAGTCGGTGTTCATATTCCATGTGAAAGTATATAAATCTGCTTCAGGAGCAGGAAACAATCGCTGTATGTTGAGCATAGTCTTAGAATGTTTTAGCTAGTCTTAAATCTGTGCCCGGCTTAATAACACAGCGAATGCCGGTGGTAAACACTCGTGTTCCTTGTGCACGAGTTTTGGGAGGCGTTCCCTTGAAAAGAGCTGTGAAGGAGGGCGGTTGGTCTTAAGAATGCGCTCATTTAAAAAACTCAGTCGACGAAAAGATCCTCTGTACCACCTTTAAGAGTCTGGATCCAAACTGAAGCTGATGATTCTTGGTAAGAACTCTAGCAGCTGCATTTTGTACAAACCCGATTCCAAAAAAGTTGGGACACTGTACAAATTGTGAATAAAAAAGGAATGCAATAATTTACAAATCTCATAAACTTATATTTTATTCACAATAGAATATAGATAACATATCAAATGTTGAAAGTGAGACATTTTGAAATGTCATGGCAAATATTGGCTCATTTTGGATTTCATGATAGCGACACATTCCAAAAAAGTTGGGACATGTAGCAATAAGAGGCCGGAAAAGTTAAATGTACATATAAGGAACAGCTGGAGGACCAATTTGCAACTTATTAGGTCAATTGGCAACATGATTGGGTATAAAAAGAGCCTCTCAGAGTGGCAGTGTCTCTCAGAAGTCAAGATGGGCAGAGGATCACCAATTCCCCCAATGCTGCGGAGAAAAATAGTGGAGCAATATCAGAAAGGAGTTTCTCAGAGAAAAATTGCAAAGAGTTTGAAGTTATCATCATCTGCAGTGCATAATATCATCCAAAGATTCAGAGAATCTGGAACAATCTCTGTGCGTGAGGGTCAAGGCCGGAAAACCATACTGGATGCCCGTGATCTTCGGGCCCTTAGACGGCACTGCATCACATACAGGAATGCTACTGTAATGTAAATCACAACATGGGCTCAGGAATACTTGTCAGTGAACACAATCCACCATGCCATTCGCCATTGCCGGCTAAAACTCAATAGGTCAAAAAAGAAGCCATATCTAAACATGATCCAGAAGTGCAGGCGTTTTCTCTGGGCCAAGGCTCATTTAAAATGGACTGTGGCAAAGTGGAAAACTGTTCTGTGGTCAGACGAATCAAAAATTGAAGTTCTTTTTGGAAGACTGGGACGCCATGTCATCCGGACTAAAGAGGACAAGGACCACCCAAGTTGTTATCAGCGCTCAGTTCAGAAGCCTGCATCTCTGATGGTATGGGGTTGCATGAGTGCGTGTGGCATGGGCAGCTTACACATCTGGAAAGGCACCATTAATGCTGAAAGGTATATCCAAGTTCTAGAACAACATATGCTCCCATCCAGACATCGTCTCTTTCAGGGAAGACCTTGCATTTTCCAACATGACAATGCCAGACCACATACTGCATCAATTACAATATCATGGCTGCGTAGAAGAAGGATCCGGGTACTGAAATGGCCAGCCTGCAGTCCAGATCTCTCACCCATAGAAAACATTTGGCGCATCATAAAGAGGAAGATGCGACAAAGAGGACCTAAGACAGTTGAGCAACTAGAAGCCTGTATTAGACAAGAATGGGACAACATTCCTATTCCTAAACTTGAGCAACTTGTCTCCTCAGTCCCCAGACGTTTGCAGACTGTTATAAAAAGAAGAGGGGATGCCACGCAGTGGTAAACATGACCTTGTCCCAACTTTTTTGAGATGTGTTGATGCCATAAAATTTAAAATCAACTTATTTTTCCCTTAAAATTATAAATTTTCTCAGTTTAAACATTTGATATGTCATCTATGTTGTATTCTGAATAAAATATTGTAATTTGAAACTTCCACATCATTGCATTCTGTTTTTATTCACAATTTGTACAGTGTCCCAACTTTTTTGGAATCGGGTTTGTACTAATTGTAGCTTGTTTATTGAGGAAGCAGGACAAAAAGCTAATAATGCATTACAGTAATCTAGTCGAGACGTCATGAAAGCATGAACTAACTTTTCTGCATCAGAAATAGATAACATATTCCATATCTTAGAAATGTTTCTGAGGTGGAAGAAGGCTGTTTTTGTAACATGAAATATGATATTCAAAGGACAAGTTGCTGCCTAATATAACACCAGGTCTTTAACTGTCGAGGATGGAGTAACAGTACATCCTTCTAAATGCAGATTGTAGTCTGAGAGATTCTTTGTACAGGTTTTTGGCCCAATAAGTAATACTTCAGTCATATCTGAATTTAATAGAAGAAAATTACTAGTCATCCAATGTTTTACTTCTTTAACACACTCTGTCAGATTGGATAATTTAGAGATTTCATCTGTTTGTGTTGAAATATATAATTGAGTATCATCGGCATAGCAGTGGAAACTAATTCCATGTTTTCTTATAATATTGCCGAGTGGCAGCATGTATATTGAAAATAGCAGAGGGCCTAACTGTCACAGTTCCCTTCGTTTATGGACTCCATTTCCCACCAATCTCCTTGTGTCATCACCTGCACTCACTTCCTTGTCTTCTCCCCATCATCACAGATTACCTACACCTGTTCCTGATCATCTACTCACCCTTTATAATGGACTCACTCCCTGCACTCCCTTGTCTGTTCTTATTGTCTGTCAAGATGTGTTTTGGTTATTCCTTTCTCCTTTTGTTTAATAAATACCATATATTGTTGAAATCCGTACTCGCCTCGTCTCTGCTACACCCTCACACGTAACAGAAGAACCGACCAAAACAGTGAGGACTTCAACAAAAGAAAAGTTGTGAATTTTCCTGGTTCCTGTTCCCCCAAAGAACCGCCAGCACAAGCTATCAGCGGAGGACTGCCTCCGGACTTCCAAGCAGGACGGCCGCCCGCTGGAGAAGTATGTGGAGGAATTCGCTGAGCTTTCTTGCATGGTGAGCTGTCCAGATGCCATTCTTAAAGGATCAGTTCACTTTTAAATAAACTTTTGCTGATAATTTACTCACCCCCATGTCATCCAAGATGTCCAGGTCTTTCTTTCTTCAGTCGAAAAGAAATGAAGGTTTTTGATGAAAACATTCCAGGATTTTCTCCATATAATGGACTTCAGTGGGCACCAGACGGTTCGAGGTCCAAATGACAGTTTCAGTGCAGCTTCAAAGGGCTTTAAATTATACTAGACGATGAATAAGGGTCTTATCTAGTGAAACGATTGGTCATTTAAAAAAAAATTATAAAAAAAGTTCACGTTTTATAAGCACAAATGCTCTCCTTGCTCTGTTCTGCGATGTGCATTCGTGACGTCACGTAATATGCAATTACATTGAAAAGGTCACGCTTGACGTAGACGTAGCAACCACAGTTTCAATCGCTCAGGACTGTGTACACAGCGTTCCAAATTATTATGCAAATTACATATCACTAAGATTTCAGAACAATAAACATTCAGACTTTAGTTTTTCTAAGAAAATGTTTGTTTCTTTATTTATTCATGTCTTTTTAGATAACTGGTATCAATCTCAGACAAAATAATTTGCCAGATCTATGAAAACCCTGTTCCACATTATTAAGCAAGTCACAGTTCTCATGCAATATGGGAGGAAGAAAGATCTTTCTGAAGATGAAAAGCATGAAATGGTGCAATGTTGTGCAAAAGGCATGAAAACAACTAATATTGTGTGAAACTGAATGGAGATTATCGAATTATCATAAGATTTGTGAGTGATTTAGAGCAAAGCAGAACTTGGTCAGATAAAGGCTTATTAAGAAAAGTTCCTGTCAACAAAATTAATTGTATTAAAAGGGCAGCTATAAAAAAAAAAGCCAGTTTTGAGCAGCAAACAGGTATGTGAAGCTGCTGGTGTCTCTGGAGTCTCAAGAAGCTCTCCATGCAGGCTGGCAGTTGTGCGTAAAGATGCATTTTAGCCACTCCAAACCAAACCTCACAAAGAGAAACATCTACAGTGGGTGTAAAAATACATTTTCAAACAGTTTTATTGCCGTGGTGTTTTTTTGCAGCATGGGATAGTGCATAGTGCATTGTACAATAGTGCATTGTACTATGCACTATCCTCTTTTTTAGACGATAGCTGAAAATGGCCAGTTATGAACTCCACATATCTTGCAAAAGTCATTTTAATACCCTCAGAGGCCCTATAGGGACCTTCCATCTCACGTCCCAATATTCCAGCCCAAATCATCACCCGCCAGCTCTTTGCTGACGTCACAGTCTTGTTGGAACGTGGTGGCCATTCACCAACCATCCAGAAATCCATCCATTTAGACCATCCATTGTAGTACGGCATTAGTCAGTGAATAAAACTATTTAAAAATGAGTCTTCATGTATTTCTAAACCCACTGTAAATGTTTCTCTTTGTGAGCTTTGGTTTGAAGTGGCTGAAATGCATCTTTACTGCCAGCCTGCATGGAGAGCTTCTTGAGACTCCAGAGACACCAGCAGCTTCAAATACCTGTTAGCTGCTCAACACTGGCTTTTTTATAGCTGCTCTTTTAATACGATTAATTTTTTTGACAGGAACTTTCATTAAGCCTTTATCTGACCGAGTTCTGCTGTATCGAATCATAAGATTTGTGAGTGATTTAGAGCAATCTCCATTCAGTTTCACACAATATTAGTTGTTTTCATGCCTTTTGCACAACATTGCACCATTTCATGCTTTTCATCTTCAGAAAGATCTTTCTTCCTCCCATATTGCATGAGAACTGTGACCTGCTTAATAATGTGGAACAACCTCTAAGTAGGGTTTCCATAGATTTGGCAAATTATTTTGTCTGAGATTGATACCAGTTATCTAAAAAGACATGGATAAATAAACAAACAAACATTTTCTTAGAAAAACTAAAATCTGAATGTTTATTGTACTGAAATCTTACTGATATGTCACTTGCATAATAATTTGGAACGCAGTGTATAGGAAATCTATGAAAAGTCACAAATTTCTGTCCTGATAAATTCTTTTAGGCTTTCTAATATTAAAACACCCAGGATATGCACACCTTTAAAGCGTGAGTTTAAATTATTCTAACTGACCCCCCCAGAGTGAGTGTTTTTTTTTTTTTTTTAAGGCGACCCTTATTTTAGAACGTTTGCCCTTATTGTTTTCATGGTGACGTGTCATGAGCGCTGAACGCAGCCACAATAACACTGTATCACTATTATATCACTATTATCTTTATCTTGATCTATAATGCGAGATGGGCGCCGCCATCTTAGTTTGCGCTGCAGTTCACAGACTCCTGTCAGTCGGATTTACAGCAGGTGAATTCATTAGTTTCTCCTGAAACATATGCAAGTAAGTGGCTGGTGAACTGGAAGAATAATAGAGTAAACTTTATAGTTACTTAGGCCCATTATGTGTGTCTGATATGAATAAATGTAGGCAAATTATATTTGAATTCACTGTTATGGACTAGTTGCACGGGGCCGCCATTTTGGATTTTCGATCAGTGAGTGTACGCTTATACACTTCCGGTTTCGCTTTATGCCGGTGCAGAGTGCTGGGGAAAGCTGAAAATGATCTCTTATAGTTGTTTATAGAATCTGTTATATCACTTAAAAAACAACTAAGATATATAGTACAATCACATGAGCCAATGGCATTTAAATGCATGCATGGGTTAGAATAGATTAACGAACTCATGGTGCATACGCATGTACAATGACAATAATGCCTGTAAATACACAACTACGATTAGTTTTCTGCATAAAATGCCTTGTGAACATTCACATGTATGCCCTGTGATAAATTTATTTCCATATTTCTCAATTCTGAGCATATATTTTCACTTACCTACATCAATTGCTCCATCAATATGATCACATAGCTACTTTATGATTTCTTTCCATCAATTATCTTTTTAGATAAAAACAAGGGCTGTGAAAAGATTGCGATTTAATTTTACATTTTTAACTGTAGCACAAACAGTTTAATATACGTAGCTTAAGTTTTTTTTAAAGTTTTTTTTTACCCCTAGTAAAAAATGTTTTCTGTTGTTAGACGAGACAGATTTATGCAACAGATGCTCTTTACTCGTCTCACTTTAACTAAATAAATGCAGTAATTAATAGAAACGCACAAACACTGAAAATTATGCATTTCAATTACATTGGCTACTAGTAATACAGTTAGCAATAATAATGTTACCAAATAAAGTTACTAAAGCATGCACTGAGTCCATATCATATCCCCATGTTTATTTATCTCTGAGGATTGGTGCTTCCCCAGCTAACATCAGACCAGCGGGCCACTGGCGGCCCACCGGCGGCAAAGTGGGCGGCCCACCGGCGGCAAAGTGGGCGGCCCACCGGCGGATGCCACCAGCGGTGTGCTGGCGTTTTGCTCATCGTTATTCCAGCGGACCACCGGCGGCAGCCGCCACTTTTCCGACGGTGGTCCGCTATTGAGCCGCTGGTTTATAATAAATGTTTTCTGGCGGCCCGCGGTCGGTCCACGGTTTATAATCAGTTCCTTATATTAACCACTGTCCTTCCACACTATAATGAATCAATGTACACCACTCTCAATAGCAGTTGCAAATTAATTTTTTAAATACATTTTCAATGAACAGATTAAATAAATACATTTATTCATTTATCAGATGTTTTTATCCACCGTGAATATTAGTCAAGTAAATTAGGAGCATTAAATTCACATTTATTTCTAAATTAACCTTGGTTTTACCACAGTATTTGCAGTAAAAACAACAAAATGAACCATGGTTTTACTACAGCTATGGTTTATCTATGATTGTTGTTGTAAAACCATAAATACAAAACGCATGGTTTCAAAACATATGGTTACTAGTCATGATAACCATAATTTTACTCTAGTATTACTCAATATTACAATAGTAGAACCATGATTTGAGAAAAAAAGAATGTTTAATCTTTCTCTGAGTTACATGTATTGAGATATATGGAAGCTTGTTTCCGCCATGAAATAAAAAAAGTAATTGCAAATTTTTATCTCACAATTCTGACTTTTTCTCTGAATTGCGAGATTTAAATATCACAATTGCGAGTTATAAAGCCAAAATTGTGAGTTATAAAGTCAGAATTGTGAGATATAATGTCAGAATTGAGTGATATAATGTCAGATGTCAAAATTGTGAGATATAATGTCAGAATGGCATGATATAAAGTCAGAATTGCGTGATATAAAGTCAGAATTGCGAGATATAAAGTCAGAATTGCGAGATAAAGTCAGAACTGCAAGATATAAAGTCAGAATTGAGTGATGTCAGATGTCAAAATTGTGAGATATAATGTCAGAATTGCGTGATATGTCAGATAATGTCAGAATTCCGTGTTATAAAGTCAGAATTGCATGATATAAAGTCAGAATTGTGAGCTATAAAGT
>RJVU01075239.1:0-18391 GCA_003731715.1 Anabarilius grahami
ATTTATACAGTATTTTTTCTGTTTTCTTAAATTAGATACAAATTCATGTACAATTTTAAAAATAATCTTTAATTAAATATGTAGCAAATATTTTAAAGTACATCTTATTAGTTTTATATTTAGGTGTATTCAGGGTTCCCACTCTTTTTCAGCGATCATTTTCCAGGACTTTTCCAGGACATTTTCAATTTTTCTATGGCAGGAATAAAAGACAAGGATCACGCCCTAAAGTAATATATTGCTCTCTAAGTCTTTAAAAGGCGTACAGTTTATTGCCATGACTTAACTATAAAATCAGTTTTTAATATGAGCTCTTAATCATACATTATGACTATTGAAGCTTGTTTCCGCCACAGAATGAAAAAAAAAAAAAGGTCGCAATTACTTTTTTGTATCTCACTATTTAGACTTTCTTCTCGCAATTACGCGTTTATATCACAGTTATGCAATTTATAATTCTGACTTTTTAACACAATTGCGAGTTTATATCACAATAATGTAAGCTCGGAATTTAGAATTTTGAGATAAAAAGTTGCAATTAGCTTTTTTATTTTTTATTTAGCAGCAGACACTTCCATAGTTTATTGCCATTACTTAACTATAAAATCAGTTTTTAATATGAACTCTTAATCATACATTATGACAAATTGTTCTCTTTACCAGTGTCCATATCATAGCAAAAAATATTGAAACTATTTTAATGTTTTGTTTAACTATTTGAAAATAAAAATATTAGTCGATGAACAACAAAGAAACCCATAACACGTAATAGAATATGTGGCAGGTCTATTAGTATTTTCTGTCCCATCCAATGCTGGTTATCACCATGTAAAGCAATATAATTTTGGATTCAATCCCACATTTAAATAAGTTAGTCATTCCCAAAACTTTGCAGTGTGTATACTTAGCAGCATGAATTGCGAATGGGTTATAAACAGATTTTCCTTTTTTAATCCCTTCAGCTGTCAATCTTCAGCGCAAACTCACAAAGTTTGCATGCACTGTTGTGAAAACTCCTGTTATAATCAATAAAGCTGGCTACACTGCACAATGAATCTCTTACTGACCTTATATCGCATCAAAATTATTAGTTAGCAAGTTACTGAGTCAGGTAGCTGCTTACTAACAAAGACTATAGAATAACACAAGACACGTCACTCGTATTATTATGAATGGGAGAAAGTGCAAAGGGCAATATGGCGGAATAAGTCCCGCCTTCTAAATAAAAGCCAATCGCCGATTGGTAAAGTCATCGCATCACTACAGCGGCCGTTAGAAGCTCCGGTTTCTATAGAAACAGTCAGACGAGCGCCTCCGAAAGAGATGCGCATTTAGGTCTGCGCATGCGCATTAGGTTGATCCAGCCTGAAAAAATACAGTTTTGTGTCATGATTCGAGCGTTTAGAAACAACATTTATGAGACAGTTGTCAGATTTAATTGGTGATTTCAAATATGAAATTTAATCGAAAGCTTGGCAAACAGCTTTGGAGAATTTGATGTTTCCTCATTCAAAGAGAGTAGAACGCCCGAGAGGCATTTCAAAGATGGCCGCCGAGTGAAATGACTTGCCCTAAAGGGATTTTGTTACTAATTAACATTTTCTGCATACATTTGAGCAGTTAATAGCATTAGCTAACTGCTGCAAGTGGCAACACAAGACTAAACATCAACATTGAAAATACTATGTCAAAACTCAGCATTCCTGAACAAACTTTCTGCAACTAACGGTAATTGTTTTTGGCCTTTTTGTTCTCAACTAAAGAAAAACCTAAGAACTTTAAAAAAAAAAAATTTACAAGGACAACAACAAGATTTTCCAGGACATTTTTCATTTTCTCAGATTTTCCATGTGTTTTCCAGGACTGGAAAGTTTGTCATCAATTTTCCAGGTTTTCAAGGTTTTCCAGGACGAGTGGGAACCCTGGTATTTTTACATTTAAACTCCGTAATTCTGGATACAAATATAGCAAACTTTTTTCATTATATCAAACAAGTTGTCTATGAATATTTTAGAATGAGTTTTCATTGTGTAACCTTTGGCTAAAAGTATTGAAAGAAAAACCCGACTACGCCACCTAGGTTATTTCTTCACACAGGAAAATAAGATAAAACCAAAAAAATAATTAAACTTAAAAAATTACAATAATATGAAGGATCCTGCTGGTTCGGATGGAATTAAAAACAGAGACGTGATTTTCCAAAATAACAAATTTATTTCAGCAAAATCCCTTACTCTAAATAGTTCTTTAAAAAATCACTTAGAGACTAGATTAAATCCACTTTAACAGAAAGGAGTCACAGAGGTGCTGAGGTGAAAGCCACACTGGGCTTTATATGGCACTCATATTATCTCTTTTATTGTATGATTTTGCACAACCTGCCCCAGAAACATATGAATCTCAACAATGGTGACAACAAAATATTCAGACAATCAGATCAACTCTGGACATCACAAAAAGCTACTAAAAGACAGAACAAAAACCACAGCAAAAAATAACAGCAAACAGGTAGAATTAAAGAAAATAATAGGACAATTCAGCTGCATAATTTATTCATGCTGTGATGCATGCTGGGAGTTTTGTACTTTTGCTCTTATTGTTTGAAATCTTGTTTCTGTCCCAAACAGAAACTATTTTTCTTACCCCACTGGCAGATAATTTTGCTTATTTTAAGCAAAAGCTCACTTAATTGTGATTTTTCCCCCCAGAAAATAAGTTTTAAAAAATCTTTTGTCATTTTACTTATCTATTTACTTAAAAGCATCTGGATTTAAAAAAAAAATATTTTATTTTTTTTATATTTGGACTGGAAACAAGACTAAACAAAATACTAAGTAAGGCTGGCCACACACTTGAAGATTTTAAGGTTAAGCTTGAAAGATTTTTGATTGTAATGTAATCTGTACAAAGAAACTAACTCTGTTTAGCATGTTGTCGTGTAAACATCCCTTTAGTGTTAGTTTTTCTCTTGCTGCTGAAATTGTGTTTGCTGTGTCAAAAATAGCAAGGGAAAATGTGGTCAGGTGATGATGAAGAGGTTATCTAGTGGTCTAATCTTACACAGAGTGTTTTTTAATCATGTAGATGTAATGCAGATCATTTCAACTTATTAATAGTCAGTTATAGAATGCATTGCGGCATGAAGCATGTCACCGTTGTTGAGATTTATATTTCTCTGTAAGAGGGTCTATGGTTGGAAAGATGCTTGAGAAGCCCTGCAGTGATCAGCTTGAAGCTTTCACCTGCACACTAGGGATGGGCAATACCACTAATTTAGTTTTCAATACGACACTGATCATTTTAAGGCCAATATCGTCGATACAGATACCTCTAATATGAACTTATAGATTTTAACATTTATTCAATTATTGAATTACTAAGAGTAAAATGGGTTATGATACTCACTTAACATTTGAAAGGCATTTTAACATTCAATATGCCTTAATTGCAGTTATTAGATTATATTTTAGTTTACACATGGTTAAAATGTTTAATTGGTAAACCATGGAAAATCTATAAATAAGCCTTCTATATGCCTAGCTGAACTATGATAACTGTAGTAAGGATTCATTTTCATAAGCTGCCAATGAAAGGCTGTTGCACCCATAAAATGAAACATTTGTATTCTGACAGAACATCAATATGATCTGTGAATAATAGCAGTGATGGCTCAGGATTTAGTATTTACCTATTTGTACTGATGGTTAAAAACAAACAAATTATCAAATGTTCAGGTACTTATGAACTTTATTAAGCCACCTCTTGTTACAGATAATGTTTTTAAGAGACTCATGAGCCTCATACTTTTTTGTCCCGTCCATGTGCTCATGTTGGCAGCTCCTCAGAACCCACCTGTGCAATTTTCAAGGAATTTATGGTACGAGTCATCCATTTTGCCCCACCAAACTTTGATCTGTTAATGATTGTTGTTATTAACTTATTTGTTAGGCTTCACTTTTTGACTTTCTTTGTGCAATACTGTCTTGGGCAATCTTTTTCCGTTATGTTATGTGCACATCATAGACGCACCTAGTGAAAAAAAGTGAAGTGAAGTGACATGTGGCCAAGTATGGTGACCCATACTCGGAATTTGTGCTCTGCATTTAACCCATCCAAGTGCGCACACACACAGCAGTGAACACACACACACCGTGAACACACACCCGGAGCAGTGGGCAGCCATTGCTGCGGCGCCCGGGGAGCAGTTGGGGGTACGGTGCCTTGCTCAAGGGTCTCACCTCAGTCGTGGTATTGAGGGTGGGGAGAGCGCTGGATATTCACTCCCCTCACCGACAATCCTTGCCGGACCTGAGATTTGAACCCATGACCTTTGGGTTACAAGTCCGACTCTCTATCCATTAGGCCACGACTGCCCCCACCTAGACCAAACAAGAAGTAGTCCTTGGACACACTGACACTCTTGTGCGCAAGCAGAAGTTGGAGATATGCACACACATTTACACACACATCTCTTACTAATTATATTTCCATAAATGCCATATATGGTAAGGTTTGATTCTTTAGTAATATGATTGGATGCTTAAGACGTCCTGTAGATTGTTGTTTGACCTATGCCTATAAATATAACCCTTCTCCCTGAATAAATCGGAGAATGCTTTGTACCACACTTACACTTGTGTCTGCTCGGTCATTCTCCCAAGATATCTTGTAAACACTTCTGATTGGTCATTGTGTTGACGGGCTCATCAGATATGTCTGTGATCGGCTGTAATAAAAGTGTTTGAATTTTGGTCCGAAATAGATGCCTGTTTTTAAACGCTCCCGTGTGTATCTGCGTAAACACTCGGTGAAGAGCGTCATTGATAACCATTTACAATGTTTTTTAAGCATTGATCATTGAAGCCAATCACAGACATATCCGATGAGCCGTGAACACAATGGCCAATCGGAAGTGTTTTCAAATCCGCTCAACAGCACTCAAAGCGCCACATTTTTAAAATTTCAGTTCTGACTTGGTACTTTTGACAACTAATAGTTCCAAGGTTCCAAGGTTTTGAAATTGCCTGTTGTGGCTCATGATTAATTAATTTCCATTAGAAAAAAGGCAAAGCTTGGCACTGAATGTTACACTTAAAGTGTGGATCCTTTTGGTCAAGTTCTTGGCCCCATGCCACATGTCCAGGCTGTGCCACACACTTCCCTTTGTCTGGTTCATAAAAAATATAGTCTAAATTATGTATTTTGTGTCTTTTTCGCCTGAAACAGTGACTGAATATAATTGTGATGCAAACTTACTCGTGAGGGCACAGATCTGGATGTGGGCATCTGTAGAGACTTCAGCCAGAAACTTGTCAACTGTTTGGATAAATGCCTCTTCCTCCATGACTGAATTTTCTGTGCTTCCCTTGTGTCTGCAGTGATGATGGAGATGATTTCCCAGGACTCATTTTCCATTGCAGTGTATGTGCAGTATTGGGCACAGTGCCTTGGGCTGTCCTGTGCTTTTTGGGAAGGGTAAAATCTGCGATCTCTAACCCAGTTTGTTTGCTGGTTTCCATGGTGCTGTTTGCCACCAAGTGTTGAAAAAATTGAAACCCTGTCATTAATTACTCTTCTTTATGTCATTCCAAACCTATAAGACTTCAGTTCTCCAGGCTCCTTTCACACTGTAAGTTCAACTCAATTCTGGGTCCTTTCTCACTTCCTGCACCTGCCTATCATAGGAGTCTTTCTCTCTGAGTTGAAAGAAACCCAAACATAGTTCTTGCTGCTGAGCTTCACCACTGCTTGCCAAACAGAATCTGCAGAACTTTTCAACAGAGAAGCAATTGTGAACTTGTCCCTTGTAAGAAGACAGTTTTCATTAAAGTATTGCCATCTACATACAATGCAAACCGTATTCCTGTAGCACATGGACATTTTCGGACTTACCTTGGTTTAATATGTCAGTCTTTTGTCTTATCCTGAATAATATGGTATATATAAGTGTTTATAATCAGACTATTTTAGACCGAGCGGGTCACCAACTGCTGTGGAGTAGCTCAGTACCTGTGTGACTGCATGACATAAACAGAGAGAAGTAGCTTTGGCTACAAGACTCTACAAGGTTTTTTTTTGCAAGACATAGTTGTTTAAAGGTGCCCTAGAACCCTTTTTCACAAGATGTAATATAAGTCTAAGGTGTCCCCTGAATGTGTCTGTGAAGTTTCAGCTCAAAATACCCCATAGATTTTTTATTATGAATTTTTTAACTGCCTATTTTGGGGGATAATTAGAAATGCGCCGATTCTGTGCGTGTCCCCTTTAAATGCTTGTGCTCCCCGCCCCCGAGCTCGCTACTCTTTAATACATTACATAAACAAAGTTCACACAGCTAATATAACTCTCAAAATGAATCTTTACAAAGTGTTTGTGATGCAGCATATCAGATCAGGTAAGTATAGTATTTATTTGGATGTTTACATTTGATTCTGAATGAGTTTCATAGTAGCCTATGTGTGGCTAACGGGGGAGAGGTGGCGGGTCGTGTGTCTGGCGGCCCTTTCTGTGGAGGACATTGAAGATATCTACCTATTCGGAACCATGATAACAGGTCTTCTGCTGATTGGATTAGGCTTTGCCCTGGTTTATCGAGATAATCGGAAAACGGTAACAGCTGTTCAAAACCTCACTAGGCTGCCCGTCATGATTGAACAAGCAGTGGGCAGAGCGGTCAGCACTGGGACTGGGACTATTAACCGCAATATGGATAACATCATGGAGAAGCTAACGGCTTTGCAAAGGCAATTGGACCGATTCGGAGACCAGAATGGACTAAGAGAGTAGCTGTGCAATTGGAATGCGGCTATTCGCCCCAAGACAAAACAACCCCAATCTTATCTGCTTTCGGCTCCCATCAACCAGCACTGGCCTCAGCCAAGGCCGCTGTTGGAACAACAACTCCCCCGGAAGAGCACTGAAGTGAGACGCTCTTGTGTTCCTTCCCCCAATCCCACAGACAACCTGCTGATTGTTGACTATGTCTGGGACCTGATCAAGGTTGTCTCCATGGCAACTTGCTGTGTATCGCTCTAACAATCCTGCGGACTGAGGCACCTAGATTTGATGCCAGGAGTAGCGACTCTACAGGCCTACACAGACAAGAACTTTTACATACACGCACACATACTCACATATATATAGATATGCATTCACCAACCCAACCCCTAATCCCTCGCCTTCCGCTTTGTACCGGCAGTCTGGCAAACGGGTCTGTGACCAGCGCTTTCTAGCTGCGGGACCGGATGGCTGTTTGCCTGTGCTGGATTATCTCCATCCCCCCACTTCCCCTCCCCTGTTGCAAGTCGTGTATTATGTTGTATTGATTATGTGCTTATGTTGCTGAGGTGTTTTTTTCCTGTTCCCACACTGTACTCCCCATAGGAGTATAGTCTGGGGTGGCATTTTTTTTTCTCCTCCCCTTCCTCTTGTTATGCTTTATTTCTTCCAATTTCCCTGTCTTCCTGTTCTGTCTACCCCCTTGTCATATTGTATGTATGTATGGACAGGTTGATGGTTCATTTCACTGCTGGTTATATACTATATAATTGTGCATGTGACAAATAACATTTTGAACTTGAACTACAAATATCATGATATCATGGATCATGTAAGTTATTATTGCTCCATCTGCCATTTTTCGCTGTTGTCCTTGCTTGCTTACCTGCATAAAGTCTGTTGATTCGGCTGTGCAGATCCAGATGTTAATACTGGCTTGTCTAATGCCTTGAACATGAGCTGGCATGTGCAAATATTGAGGGCGTACACTGTATGTCATTTCCATGTACAGAACTCTAATTATTTAACTATGCCAAGGTAAATTCAATTTTCAATTCTAGGGCACCTTTAAAAAAAATCAGACATAACTAATAATTCATAATTAATGATTCTGATGTGTTTTATCTCCACCATGGGCTTCTCCAGGGTCTTCACCGTGGTCTCCTCTACAGTCTCCTCCACGGACTTCAGGATGTCCTTTGAGGTCTGAGTCTGCCTTAATGGCAGTATTGCACACTCTGCAATCAAATGTTAATTCTGAAGTTCTGCCACCAACAGCAAAATGGATTAATGTCATGTGGGGAGACGTTCCAGAATGTGCTTTTAGAGCATTCAGAAGGAGGCAGTTCAACCCTAAATGCAAACTGGATGTGGTGTTTGTAGACACATGAGGTCAAGGTGAAGGAGCAGTGGGCAATGGTGGACCAACTAAGGAATTTCAGACCCTACTAATGAAGGAACTTTTGAACTCCTTTTTTTTGTGGGGCCTGTGTGGAGGAAGAACCTGGGACTGGACTCCATAGGTGTGTACATGGCAGGACAGCATATATTCATATGAACAGTTGCACATTTTCTGAGAACCAACGATGGACGACAATGACCTCAAATTTTTACATATTTTTGCATTTCGGACATACTACTATGGCACAATGAAACATGGATCACATAAGGATATTAACTTAATTGAACAATATGACAGTTGTTATTGAGGTGGTATTAAGGTTGGTGCAATTCAGTTTTTATACTGCAGCATTCTGTTAGTATGCTGTATGAAATAAATTGCAGCTTTTGAACGATTAGATTGCAAAATTAAGGACATTACTGTCTGTGTGAAACAATGGTGAGAAATCAGCTAAACAGATGTTACAGTGATCTCACAATTTTAGACGTTCGCACTGAAAGAGGACAAAATAGTGTCATTGAGTGAAGAGAAAACACATCTCAGATTTTTAATTTAAACACTTCTTAGTCTTTTGGTTACATTCTATGGACACATGATGCTAACCAATAACATGATTTCACCACTTGACGGCTTCATCACAGGATTAGTTTTAAAAGACAAATCTACAAAACATGCAATATTTTCCTTTGCTTGTCCTTGATGTTTTTGTTAAGAGTATGAAGAGCATAGATGTGGTCAGATGTCTGCTGTTTTGGTAAAAAGCCATTTTGTGCTTTATTTAAAATGTGTGTTGAGATGTATGTGACAATGCGGCTGTTTATAATACTGCAGATCAGCTTTCCAAAAGCACTGCCCACACAGATGCCGCAATAATTATTTGGGTCAAACCTATCACCTTTTTTTTAATATGGGGTGATCAATCCTTCAGACGAGATCTCAGGGACGTTACTGGACCATGAAACCAGATTGAATAATTTGGCTAGAGCTTTGTTCATGTTGGGACTGCTGAGTTTAAGCATTTCATTACTGTTATCTTGTCCACATGATTTCTTTAATTCAAGATTTCTTTAAAAAAAAAATCCATTATTTCAGACATTGTTATAAATGTATCCAATGGATTTTGATTATTTTTAAATTTTCTTAGAGTAAAATAAAGGAAAAACTAGAAGACTCTGAGGCTGGTTAAGGTCAGCTGGTACCAAGTTATTGATAAAGATTTTGAATGTAAGATTTCCAAATTGTTCCAATCTGGAGTGATGTCTCTAGTTTGGGGTTTTCAAGTTTTTTATATAGGTTGCAGAAAGTGTTTTGAACTACTGATTCATCAATTTTGGTTTTCAAAATATTTCTTTTTTTCCCACAATAGACTTCTGTAATTTTTTGGACAGTCAGAATAATTAAGCCGTAATGTATGGCTGGATGGATCTTTGTGCTTTTAGAAGTCTCCTTAGTTCTTTTATGAGACCTGTACATTCATTATAAAACCAAACATCCTTTCAAATTTTTGTTGATTTGTTTTATGTTTGCTTTGCCGTTTGATGTTTTTCATATGTAGTTAAATTTATCCCATTAGAATCTAAGGTGAAATCAGTGGACATGAAATCATCCAGCATTTTTATTATAGTAGGACTGTTCATGTTTTCTTTGAATTGTTCAGAGCTGGATTGATTCCATTTGAGTTTCGGTTTCACATGAAACATTTTTCAGATTCAAGTGGGGAAGTTTTATTCTTTTCACATGATGTTTTCAGATAAAGCACCATTTGAGTTCTGACTGTGAAGGCATTAATAAAATTTGGATCAATATCTGTTTTTGAATAATCAACCACACACTGTAATCTGGAGCAATAAGTGAATCTACCTAATGGATCTCCTCTAGTTTCGCCATTAATGATGTATAGCTCTAAACTTTTACAGAGTTTTAACTTTTGATTTCCATTCATGTTGACTGAACTATCATAGCTGTTTCTTAGTGTGATACTTGATGAGGAATAAAATGTGGTGTTACTGAATATGTGGCCATTATCTACAATATTTACTTAATTTCTCTCCCTTTCCTGGCATTTAAGTCTCCACATATGAGGAAATTTCCTCTGTACTGAAAGTGTAGGATGTCAGTCTGTAACTTTGGAAAGCTTTGCTTGACATAATAGGGAGAGTCATGAGATTAAATAAAGTGTAAGGGAATTTACAGTGTCTCCGGATACTAATCTCAGAATTTCCATGATGGACACCTATTTCTCACAGCTTTTCAGACATCTTTTGATATGTCATTCCATTCATAAACATAAATTAGTGGGTGGTATGACTCCAATGAGGCCATTATGGGGCTTTCAGTCACGTACCAGAGATGGTCATGGTTAAATGTAGATGCAAACATTTTGTCTGCCATCACTGTAATATTTCACTGTAACAGTTAGTCAAATAGCTGGAGCATTGAGCACATATATGATAAATAATTAGCCAAGATTAAATGTTATAATAATATTATTTCCAGTAATTTATTTAGTTATCTCTATTTAAAAGTAAAAATTTGAGCCTTACTGAGCAATGTTGCAAAAGGTCCCATTGCGCCACCTGGTTAACAATAACCTTATTTATTATTCTCAGGTTAGGTAAAGTAAGTCAAATCTGGCCTAAATAAGCGTTTTAATTGATTTACAATTTTGCCAGAAGACTTCTGTGGTGCGTTCTTGTTCAAAGTCTTAAAAAAAAACACTATCCGTTTCACAGAAAAGGCTTAAGCCAGCCTAGGACTAAGATGCATGTTTGAGCTTTTTCAACTAAAAGCAACTTGTGCTGACATATCTTAAAATATGACAATGCCAATGTTTTTTCTAAGGTACATTTAAAAAAAGCTACTGAAATACCCTAATTGAACTAAGGCCTAATCCTGGCTTGGCATTTGTAATCAATTCAATTTCTTTTAATTGGTTACTTCTCTATTTATAATAAACAAAAATGTAAAGGCAAATAAATCTTCATTAAAGTATAAAAAAAACAATAATCACGTTTTGAGTCAAAGATGGGCTTCTAGGCGTCGGGGGTACTGACGTATTGGTATTCAAATAGGCAATCAACTCATCAGTCTTTTATACTCGTGTTGTTTATTGCAGACGTTGGGTTATCTTCTTGATTGACGGAAGTTGTAACTTTCCCAAAGTTTCCCAGATCCTTCTCAAGGCTTCGCAGGTGCATGCTGTCCGCCTTTTCATGTCCTTGAACTCCAGTAAACTCAACCATGGTGGCTGATGTCCTCATGGACAAGCACACACACATAACTAACAATAACTGTACATACAGTATAAGGCATTTATTAGAAACAAACTAAAATAAATAACAATACTGTTGTAAGCAATGCCTAATATTTAATACATTGGCCAAATGGTCAAAAACAGGCATCTAAAATAATGAGGAAGGGTAATTGCATTTCCTTGATATAATACAACAATAGCCACGTTTCAGTATCAGTTGTTTGCTGGGTCTGGTGTCAATAAAAGCTTTTATTGGACTAACAAGGAAGTTTTCAAATCTGAAACTTACAGGATATTCTTATAGTATGATGCTTCCTGATTATTATTATTATTTTTATTACTTTAGATATTTGGACTAGAAACAAGACAAACATATTAAGTAAGAAAAGCTTTTCTTTTTTCTTTTTCTTTTTGCAGCAGAGGGCCTTACACAGACCCCTGCTGCATACCATCCTATGAATACCAGTATAATTTTGTATTTGATCTAAGAGTATTTTATGATCTATAGTGTTGAACGCAGTACTAAGATCAAGTAAAACTAGTATTTTGATACACCTTTGGTCAGACTGAAATAATAAAAAAAAGACTATAAACCACTTAGTGATTTTGTACCATATGACTAGAATGTAAATACACAGAAATGACAAAGAGTAAAATACAAAAAGGAAATGGATATGGACAAACAAACAGTAGTATTACATACAGAGTACTTTTACAGACAGACTACTCTGCATATTAAACAAAACAGAGAACTTTTATAGAACCACCTTATGAATGCTTACCATATGCCATAATAAGCTCACTACACCAATTCACCAAACAAGATGCACACATTTATTTACATTGCTAATGCTGACAACAAATATTTCGTAAATATCCTAAGGATTTTTTTCCTTTGGCAGCTTGTGTTTTAAAAGACTATTTTCTTTTCTTTGTATTTGCTTTGGATTAAAGCATGTGGCAAAAGTGTAAATGTGAGTGAGTAATAATTAACAAAGGTAAAAACTCAGCTCACATTATGATCCTGTAAAACAAGCCAATGTCAACATTATCACGAGTGAATACACTTTCCCATAATCTTCCTGAAAAGTTGTAAATCAGGTTAATATTTACATTTGATGTTTTTATACACGTGATTATATTTATGTTGACCAGTTTTACATCTGTTGATACGGGATGTTGTTGCATGTGGAGGAAAAAATAATATTTAAAGGAATTTTGTGGATTCAACATAAGTTAAACTCTATCACCAACATTTGCCGCATGATATCAGTCAAATTAATCATATCATCAAACAATTTGTCAGGCACTTACAATCGATGTAAAAGGGACAAGCAATAGCCACAAGACTTAAAGGGTTAGTTATTGATTGAAATATCATGTTGCAAAATTTGTCTCAGACAACCAAATCGTGGCCAAAATCGCACAGTGTGTACCAGCCTTAAACCGCTGGCCACAAAAGTGAGTACACCCCTAAGTAAACATTTCCAAAATGGGCCTAATTAACCATTTTCTCTCCCCAGTGTCATGTGACTCGTTAGTGTTACAAGGTCTCAGGTGTGAATGGGGAGTAGGTGTGTTAAATTTGGTGTTATCGGTCTCACTCTCTTATACTTGTCACTGAAAGTTCAACATGGCACCTCATGGCAAAGAACTCTCTGAGGATCTGAAAAAAAGAATTGTTGCTCTACATAAAGATGTCGTAGGCTAAAAGAAGATTGCCAAGACCCTGAAACTGAGCTGCAGCACGGAGGCCAAGACCATACAGCGGTTTAACAGGACAGGTTCCACTCAGAACAGGCCTCGCCATGGTCGACCAAAGAACTTGAGTGCACGTGCTTAGCATCAAATCCAGAGGTTGTGTTTGGGAAATAGACGTATGAGTGCTGCCAGCATTGCTGCAGAGGTTGAAGGGGTGTGGGGTCAGCCTGTCAGTGCTCAGACCATACGCCGCACACTGCATCAAATTGGTCTGCATGGCTGTCGTCCCAGAAGGAAGCCTCTTCTAAAGATGATGCCCATGAAAGCCCAGAAACAGTTTGCTGAAGACAAGCAGACTAAGGACATGGATTACTGGAACCATATCCTGTGGTCTGATGAGACCAAGATAAACTTATTTGGTTCAGATGGTGTCAAGTATGTGTGGTGGCAACCAGGTGAGGAGTACAGAGACATGTGTCTTGCCTACAGTCAAGCATGCTGGTGGGAGTGTCATGGTCTGTGGCTGCATGAGTGCTGCCGGCACTGGGGAGCTACAGTTCATTGAGGGAACCATGAATGAGCGGAGCATGATCCCCTCCCTTCGGAGACTGGGCCGCAGGACAGTATTCCAACATGATAACGACCCCAAACACACCTCCAAGACGACCACTGCCTTGCTAAAGAGGCTGAAGGTGAAGGTGATGGACTGGCCAAGCATGTCTCCAGACCGAAACCATATTGAGCATCTGTGGGGCATCCTCAAACAGAAGGTGGAGGAGCGCAAGGTCTCTAACATCCACTAGCTCTGTGATGTCGTCATGGAGGAGTGGAAGAGGACTCCAGTGGCAACCTGTGAAGCTCTGGTGAACTACATGCCCAAGAGGGTTAAGGCAGTGCTGGAAAATAATGGTGGCCACACAAAATATTGACATTTTTTTTGGCCCAATTTGGACAGTTGGACTTTTGTGGCCAGCGGTTTAGACATTAATGTCTGTGTGTGGAGTTATTTTGAGGGGACAGCAAATTGACAGTGTTATACAAGCTGTACACTCACTACTTTACATTGTAGCAAAGTGTGATTTCTTCAGTGTTGTCACATGAAAAGATATAAAATATTTACAAAAATGTGAGGTGTGTACTCACTTCTGTGAGATACCGTGTGTGTATAAACTTTCAAAGTTATTTTATGTTGAGATCAACATAGTGCCACAAATGTTGTAAACAGAGAAACACCATTTGCCTGGAACATCCCTTTGATTATGATTAACAATTAACTTTTTACTTTTATTATCTGAAGCAATATAAATCAAGTACAAAGGACAGTAAATCAGGACACTATAAAAGGAACATGAGAGGCTGTAGGGATGACAGAGCAAGAGCTGGAAACAAACATCAGTGAATAATGAAGGCTTTAGTATGTATACTGCTGCTGCTGGAAACCTTTGTGTTTGTCGTCCAGCAGCAGGTAGATGGAGGACTCAATGAGAATGAGATCAGTCAACAGATCAGCTCTGAGGACGGAAGACAGAATCCACCTCAAACAGACACTTTGAGAGCTGAAGCTGACAGCCAACAAAACTACAACATGGACTTCCCTGACATCTATACAGCTCTGAGAGAACT
Organism: Anabarilius grahami; assembly: GCA_003731715.1. Taxonomy (NCBI): domain Eukaryota; kingdom Metazoa; phylum Chordata; class Actinopteri; order Cypriniformes; family Xenocyprididae; genus Anabarilius; species Anabarilius grahami. Next base: position 14,757 of record RJVU01075239.1, read on the forward strand.
GACCGCAACCGTTACAGAGCAGAAAGAAAACATCAGAGAACTGACCGCCACCATTACAGAGCAGAAAGGAAACATCAGAGAACTGACCGCCACCGTTACAGAGCAGAGAGGAAACATCAGAGCTTTAGAGATGCAACTGAGGGAACAACAGACGTTTATCCTGGAAGAGCTGAACAAGAAAAATGATGGTACCTCACCAAACCATTCACTCTTTTATCAATGATCCTCAAAGTAAAACACCAATGCAATACATTGCATATGTTAGTGTAAAGTTGAGTGTATACTGTGTAAATTGTGTATATAATTGTGTGTATATTACAATTGGTTGTCTAAATGTCTAATCTTTATTCCTTCACAGAAATTTTAAATCTTACTCAGAGTCAACTGGAGGAGTTGAGAAAGGAAAATAGAGGTGAAACTGCTTGAATGATGTTAAATTCAGTGTATACATTTTCGGCATAATTTAGTAATATTGTCATTTAACAGAATCTTTATTCCTTCACAGAAATGTCCGATCTTACTCTGAGTCAAGTGCGTGAGATGAGAAAAGAAAATAAAGGTAAAACTGCTTGAATGATATTAAATTCACAGTATACATTCTCAGTGTAATAGAGTAATATAACACAACATTTCTTATGTTTTTCAACAACAGACAGAGAAATAGCTTTTTCAGCGGCACTGAGGCAATCTGGCAGTGGATATACTGGTCCTTATAAATCTGAGACCACACTAACCTACAAGAACGTCTTCACAAACATAGGGAACGCCTACAACCCAGCTACAGGTAATTATCAATGAAATGGAGTCATAAAACTCAGTTTATAGTAATGAAAACCCTTCTGCTCCATTCAGACCTCTCTGCAGTTGTGTAATGTGTATAATTAAATGATCTGCCATCTTTCAGAACTATTACACAGTGTGTTTGGTAATTGAGTAATCATACAGGAAACAGCTGATTCTGTATCTCTTGTTATGTGATTTAGGTACTTTCAGAGCCCCACTGAAAGGAGCGTACATGTTCAGAATCTCTGTATATGGCCATGGCCCAAAAACATCATCTGCCTCCATTTATAGGAATGGACATCATGTGGCTATAGCATATAATATTCAGGGTAAGGATCGGGCAAATGCCTCTAATGGAGTTGTGTTGATCCTGAATGTTGGAGATGTTGTCTATGTGAGACTTCGGGCTAATGCAAGACTATATGAGAACCAGAATAACCACAACACTTTCAGCGGTTTCCTACTGTTTCCCTTAAAATAAAAGGGGCTTTGCAGAATGTGTTTTCAATAATTCTGAACCTTCGGCGTATGATTTAAGACTAAACTCATGTAGAATCAATTACATATGAATCTGCATTAATGAGGACTAATGTGTGTTTGAAATCTGCAATAGATTACTGTATAAATGTCTGAGCTGTCTATAAATGTAACTATATAAAGAGTTTCAGCACTGAGACAGGACCCATGAATCTCACATGTGACACAAAAGTAGTAAAGAATGTTAAATAATACCTTTTTAAGTGTATCTTGTTACTGATGCTTGATCTGTATCTCTTTATCCTACGGAAAAAAATAAGAGAATAAAGAGACATTGTGGCATTTTCTTTGAGTCATTTTCATGAGTATTTATCAATCAAATTTTGCCATCAAAACGACTGATTATGTGGTGGCAATTTACTGAATTTAAGAGCTTTATTTATCATTAGGACACCAGATTATGCATTATGTTAGATGCACAATGGTCATACATACATGTCACAAAGGACAAACAAAATGCATAAATCTCGCTTATTTTGGTCTATAAATAAATTCTAATACATTTTAACATTTAAAACAACCTATGGACATCTTCAGGCATGGAAAGGGGGATGTCAAGTACAGCCTTATTACATAAGTGTTTTATTTTTAATTTTTTTCCAAACTTAACTATTCTAGATAGCTAGGCTAGTAGAAGCTTTAATAATATGATCACTTACGATGGGCAACATGACCAAAATCTACAGGCTAAACAAACCACAGCAAATACTTGCCTATAAGTAAAAAGTTCTCAATTAATAAATAATCAAGTAAATAACAAGAAAATAATCAAGAGATTGACAATAGTATAAATAAACACAACAAAGATTCAGATACAAACCGTGATTTTAAGTTTAAAGGGTTTACATTCGGATGTAAACACGGAAGCCTTTACTGCGGCAACTATGTAAGGACAATGATAGGGAAGACAAGAGATTGTTAAATAAAGTTATTTTTGTTTTGTTTTTGTGCACAAAAAGTATTCTCGCCTCTTTATAAAATTTAAGGTTGAACCACTGTGGTCACATCGACTGTTTTAATGATATCTTTAGTACCTTTCTGGACCTTGAAAGTGTTGGTTAAATGTGCAATGTATACATTATAGGAGGATCTATTGACAGAAATGTAATATAATATACATAACTGTTTTCAGTGGTGTATAAAGACCATACATAATGAACCATTTTGTGTTTATTATCTTCGAATGAGCCATTTCTATCTTCATACACCAGCATGTTTCTACAGTAGCCCTAAATGGACAAACTGCTCAATTGACTACTCTCTTCTGTCTCAGACGACATCTTTGTCCTGAGTTGGCCCCCGTAGCTTCTCTATATTGCAGTTCGTAACCTCACCGCTAGATGCAGCTAAAATTTACACACTGCACCTTTAAATTGCTGTCTATGGATGAGTCATGTACCTCTCTGATTTCAGCAAAAATATCTTGATTGGTGTTTTGCAGATGAATGAGATCTTACGGGTGTATAACGACATGAGGGTGAGTAATTAATGACAGAAATGTCATTTTTGGGTGAACTAACACTTTAAATAGCCTACTGTTTTTTCTCCTGTTGTTTAATTAACATTAATGACACAAACAGCAGCTATATTAGGTTGATTTCACATTAAAGGGGTGGTTGATTATGATTTCACTTTTTTAACTTTAGTTAGTGTGTAATGTTGCTGTTTGAGCACAAACAACATCAAGTTAGGATGCTCAAAGTTCAAAGCAAAGGGAGATATTTTCTTTTAAAGTAGTGTGTGAATACGCTAAATTAAATCTACCTCTGGCAAAATTTTCAAAGCAAAAATTGGCAATAGCACAATTGTCAGCACACTTGTAGATGTAAAACACTGCTATTTTTTTTCATAAAAGTGAAAGGTGACTAAAGCCTAAAGGTGACTAAAGACGATTTTCGTGTTCATACCCAAGCGATTTTCACTGGTGATGCGCCGTGCAAATTCACTCCCTGACAGTAGATGGCGCTTGTGCTCAACGGTAGTGCAAATAAACACATGATATAAAATTGAGGATAAAAATACAGATATAAAATAGCATATATTTATGAAATAGACATTCTAAACTATATTTCTTTAATGTAAAAAAATAAAAAAATAAATACATAGGCTAAATAAAATGGCATCTATTGGTGTGGCCAAGAACTGGCAGAGCACCCATAGATTCCTCTTCATCGTCTTGGTATCAATGTGTGCTCAGCAAGACCGTTTTGTACTTGAGCGCCACCAAGTCGTGTTTTACTGTAACTTCAGCAGCTCCAGGCACGTGAACAAAAGCGGCAATCTCATTGGTCGGCCAGTTTTTAACACAGCGCATC
>RJVU01075239.1:18432-38441 GCA_003731715.1 Anabarilius grahami
TTAATGTCGCCGATTAATCGTGTTCACTTGCAGTGCATTAAAAACAATCTTAAATTGTGATCATGCAGTTGCAGGTGTTCAGGATGAGGCGGGTCACTGATGGAGAGGGACTCGTCTCTCAGGTGTGGACAGAAGGTTTTTGAGATGTCCCTCTGGTGTGACGAGGCCCTGGTTGAGCTGAGCTTGGGAGATCAAGTTAAGATTTCCTTTCTCAATGTGATTCAGACCTTCTGCCAAATTCAACTCATCCAGCTTTTCAGCTGTGGAGGTACACAACATCATACAGCCAATTCTTCTCGAATTGATCTTTCATCTTCCTACTCTTGTGAGTGTGTACCAAGTGGATACACATTTTTGAACTTTTTAATATATTCATTGGTAATTTTATAATATTGGTAACACTTTAGAATAAGGCTGTATTAGTTAATGTTACTGCACTGACTTGTGTTTACTAATAAATGAGCAACACATTTGTTACAGATAATGCTACAGATAAAAACAATTTCAAAACTTTCATTTTTAGTGTTTTAGTAAATGTTGAAATTAGCATTAACCAAGATTAATTAGTATTTTCATTGTTAGATGATGTTTAGCTTCTGTAGTCAACTAATGTTAATAGTGTTCATGTCTATTTTTATATAATGCCTTGACTGAGACATCTGTTTATTATATTTCAGAGGACTGAAGCTCAACCAGTCGAGGTGGTCACCATCATAGGTGTCTCAGAGGAAGATGAAGGTGCCATGATACTGCTGTCTGACACCTATGAAGAGTACAGTGTCCCTGCAGCTCTAGCCATGGACATCAGAATCCCCGATCACACTGAAACTGACACACACCAATTACACTGTCCAGAGTATTCAGCAGCTGGAGGATGTTATGGAGGAAATTTTATGAATGAATTTGACTTTGTTGTTGTTTTTTTACTGGTTCCATTTTTTTAAATTAGTTTATTAATGTTAATATTACATTTAAATAAAATTTGTTGTTTTTAATACAGTTTGCTTTAAGAGTTTTTTCCTATGCAATCTATAAAAGTGAATTAAATAATCATTAAGTCTATATTCTGAAGCATTCTTGAAGTATAACCATTCAAGTTTGGATAGTGCATTTTCACATATGCTCAAAAAGGTTAAGCAATTAAAGGTGTATATTAATCACTGTACGGAGCCCAGATCAAGTTCCAAAGTCAGTGTGAATCTCTCTGAACTGTCACGGTATGCACACAAACAAGAAGTTCAAATCCAATTGCAGCATTTATTGTAGGGTAATCCAGAGTCGTCATCAGAAAACAGGCAAGGGTCAAAATCCAAACAGTCCACAAAAAGAAAGCCGGAGATACAGAAGTGCACGTACATAAATTAACGAACCACAACCAAAGACAGACACAACTCGGTAAAAATAGACAAACACTAATAACATAATACAGTCCAGCTGGGTGCAATGAAGTGATGACGAGTCCAGGCAGTGTGTTATGGGATATGTAGTGTATGAAACACATGGAAATAAGAGTCCGGGATGGAGTGCCCTCTAGTGGCTGATAGGGCACTCTCACTGGTGATCATGACATGAACGTGTTTGTTTTGACGTCGTACTGGATTACGTCTGATAGCTGATCCCATAAATTTTACCTGGAGTTCAGATTGACTGTTCGAAAGCAGCAAGTGCTATCAGAGAAATATTATTAAAATTTCAAAGAACTGTTTGCTATGTGAATATATTGTAAAATGTAATTTACTCCTGTGACTTCCTTCAGAAATCATTCTAATATGATAATTTGCTGCTTCAGAAACGTTTCTGATTATGAACATTAAGGTTTAAAACGGTTGTGCTGCGTCATATTTTTCTGGAAACAGTGATACATTTTATTTTTCAGGATTCATTGATGAATACAAAGTTCAGAACACCATTTATTTTTCACCATTTATATTTGAAACAAAAAAAAATTGTAACACCTATAAATATCTTTTTTGGTTACTTTTGATCAATTTAATGTGTCCTTGCTGAATAAATGTATTAATTTGTGTTTTAAAAAAAAAAAACTAAATCTTACTGAGGCCAAACCTCTGAACAGTTTATTATATGTTTGTGTCAGGTTGCAACATACATGTGCACAAAATCTCAACATTGTTATTTTGAAGGTGTGAAGTTCATGTTGACATTTTAATTGTATTGCAATAAAAAAAATTTAAAAAATCATACTCACCTGAAATTCAGTAATGATAAGCATGAAGGCTGTGTGAAATCCTTGGATTCACTCTCTTCCACTGTGCTTTAGACTTTCTTGTTAACTGATTTTTGCATTCAGCATCACAGTCACACAGTGAAGGAAGGACATCGTCTCCATACCCCCAAAGTTGGTATGTATGAGTAAATTGTAAAACTGAATTTCTCTTTGTTTTTAGGGTATAAAATGTACAGATGCCATGGTGGATGTTTAAAAATCCATCATTATCACTGCTGCTATTGTGCAAAGATTATAACTTGGCAAAATTTATTTTTGAACCATGTGCAGAAATGTGGGTTGGCTGATGCCTCAACAGGTCCCCGTGTCTCTGCAAACACCAGCATCTGTGCACCCTCCAGCGCCTGTACTCCCTCGAGCACTCGTGCGCCCTCCAGCATCTGTGCACCCTCCAGCGCCTGTGCACCCTCCACCGCCAGCGTTTGTGCACCTTCAAATGTCCAGTGCTTGACAGCCCGCTATCCATCAGTCACTACACTGTCTGACACACCTGCCTCATCAAGTCTAAGCCAAAACAATTTTATCAGTAACGCAAAAATACTGAAGTTGAGGCCAAAAAGAACAACATGCACTTTTTGTAATTTGGTTGTGAACAAAAAAACCCCATAAAAATACACATTCAAAGACGTCATGCATCAGAAAATAAAGATATTACGGCAAATCATCATCTTCCATCCGAGTGCACTGACCGTAAAAAGGGCATATTTGCTGTTGGAAGAACTTTTTCAGGTTTTGGAAACCCCATTCATGTACAGAAGTGCACCTGGGGGAACCACCATCAAGTAAGCTGTGAGCTTGAACAATGTAAACGGGCTTCTGAATTTTCAATAAGAAGTGGCTTAATGGGGTTTCAGTGCATCCATCTGAAGTCATTATCATACTGTCCTATTTTTATCCAGCAGTATTTAGGCAGTGCATGCTAATTTGTTTGAGGTTTGACTTTGAAATAAGCCCTAAATGTATAGGAGGGAATATTTTTGGTTGATTGCTTTCAAAATCTACCTTAGTCTTGCTTGTTTCTCCAATTCTGCATATTCTAGCTTTAAAGTCAGTTGTTCCTTCACTAACGGCTACCACACAATACACTTAAAAATCCTATTACAACAAAATAATTGTAATAATTGTGGCAAAATAATTTCCCCGTAGGACGTACTCAATGGGAAGACCTTCAAAGTGGTATCCTCCGAAGTCCTTACGCCAGGTGCCTGTCTACCTTGACAGTGAAGAACAACAGGACAACCTTTTTTTTTATTTTCTGAAGTCAGTATTACATAAGACACCAACAAAACTGAGCTTCACAGATGAAGTGCAGTTAATCTGTGGTGTTCTATTTCCAGAGGTATGCATAACAATATAATTTATTGTGCATGTTTCTGCCCTTTCAAACTCTACTGTATATTATACAATATGCTGCTTATCTACAGACCATATTTCAATTAACAATTTTCTTTTGATAGGCCATCATATATGGCCTGGCTGGGCTTCAGAATTTGTCTCTGCAGGATGCTGAGCAAGCCTTCCTCTCCGGTCCACATTATCATCACAGGTAAGTGTAGAAAATTAAATTGTTTTTACACAATGTCCAATGTATCCTTTTAAACAGCATTTCTGTTAACCCAGCAGTGATTATTTTCTTTATTTACTATTTCAGTGAAGTGGAGGAATTTAATAGAATGATAGAGAAACATTTGAGAAAAGAGGGGAGAGCATCCAGTTGGTAGGTAGTGCTGCTGCATACATCACAATATGTGCTTTAAATATTTAAAGGACAGGAAAAGTCAGATTTCTTGCATCTCTCTATTATTATTTTTTTCTCGGTTTAGATGTGCTTTATTGACATGAATGTTTCAAGAACCTGTTCACCCAAATCTTTGAACAGTATGCAATAACAGTAATATGAACATTATTTGTTATGAAGATTGATATAATTTTGTATCGTATATAATGCGTGTGTTCTGTGGTGACTAAGATCTTTAAAATTTGAAATTAAAAATTAGAGAGTTGAACAAGTTCAACTAAATGTTCCTTATTTCATTTACTTCTCTATCTTTCTCTCTCTTAGGAGTCAGTGAAGACGTTGTCCATGAAGTTCTTCCTATGTGGTTCACGTCATGAACAAATTTGTTTTTGTGTGTGTTCAAATTCAACTGTTGCAATATATTATTTTATAAAATATACACAATCTTAAATCTACCCCAGAGTCATCCTTGTGTATTCCCTCTGTACTTGAAAATGTGATTGACTGAAAAGGCTATACCATTCCTTGTTTATTTTACTTGATGAGTTATTAAAGGTGCCCTAGAATAAAAAATTGAATTGACCTCGGCATAGTTGAATAACAAGAGTTCAGTACATGGAAAAGACATACATTGAGTTTCAAACTCCATTGTTTCCTCCTTCTTATATAAATCTCATTTGTTTAAAAGATCTCCGAAGAACAGGCGAATCTCAACATAACACCGACTGTTACGTAACAGTCTGTTACGCCCCCAATATTTGCATATGCCAGCCCATGTTCCCAACATTATGAAAGGCATCAGACAAGGGCAGCCAGTATTAACATGTGGATGTGCACAGCTGAATCATCAGACTAGGTAAGCAAGCAATAACAGCGAAAAATGGCAGATGGAGCAATAATAACTGACATGATCCATGATAACATGATATTTTTAGTGATATTTGTAAAGTGTCTTTCTAAATGTTTCGTTAGCATGTTGCTAATGTAGGCTACTGTTGGTTAAAGTTACCATCGTTTATTACTGTATTCACGGAGACAAGAGCTGTCGCTATTTTCCTTTTTAAACACTTGCAGTCTGTATAATTCATAAACTACTTCATTCTATATAAATCTCTCCAACAGTGTGTAATGTTAGCTTTAGCTCCATTAGCTGCAGCCTAGCTACTATCAAACTCATTCAGAATCAAATGTAAACATCCAAATAAATACTATACTCACATGACCCGAAGCATGCATGCAGTATACATGACGAACATCTTGTAAAGATCCCTTTGAGGGTTATATTAGCTGTGTGAACTTTGTAAATGCACTGTATTATAGAGTCGCGAGCTCGATGGGCAGGGAGCACGAGATTTAAAGGGAAAGCGCAGCCTGAATCGGTGCATAGTTAATGATGCCCCAAAATAGGCAGTTAAAAAAATTAATTAAAAAAAATCTATGGGGTATTTTGAGCTGAAACTTCACAGACACATTCAGGGGACACCTTAGACATATTACATCTTGTAAAAAAAACATTCAATGGCACCTTTAAATTATGCAACTTGGACCCAATAATTACTCAACATTCCTAGAAACCAGATTTAATTGCAATAAAGAAAGCAGTATTTGGGTGTAATGAACCTTTAAAAAAAAAAAAAGGTTAAAATACTGCCTTGGTGGCACTTATTTCGGTCCTCTAAAACTAGGGTCCTGGAAATGCGTTCCTGGGATTGCGGTTCTCTGATTCATTTAGTTTTGACATCTCGCGTAGTTCTGTGTGATTTGAACATTCTATTGGTATTTTTGCTCAACCTCAAAAAGTGATAAGTTTAACATGCTATAAAAATTATCTGTAGGGTATTTTGAGCTAAAACATCACATACACACTCTGGGGACTTCAGAGACTTATTTTACATCTTGTAAAAGTGACATTATACCACCCCTTTAAATAAATAGCTTGAAAGGGGCTTGGATGACTAATAATCAGTATCTAACCTGACGAAAAGATATTTATTAAATGTTATCCACATTATATTTCATATGCAACAGCATTGTGAACTTTTATAATGATGCGTTTGGTCATTAACTTTTAAATGCATCATTATACAAACATGAGGAGAGTTCTCTGGATGAAAGACCAATGACTGGCAGATCAACATTTCTCTCCGAAACGGTAGGAAATTAAATTTAATTGAATGTGGAGGATTTTAACTGTGACAATATGATTGACAGGACAGTTTAAACAGTTACAGGTTGCGTAACTAAGCGACAGAACAAATGTTAAAGACGCAATTATCCCAAAGCTTGCATACTCTTCTGTTACACACTCAAAAGTATGTACTTTTTCTTTACAAAAACAGTACATACTTTTAGGACGTAGTATAAGTTGGCGAATTGAGACGCAGCATATCCCAGTCGTGGCCTAATGGATAGAGAGTCGGACTTGTAACCCAAAGGTCATGGGTTCGAGTCTCAGGTCCGGCAGGGATTGTCGGTGAGGGGAGTGAATGTCCAGCGCTCTCCCCACCCTCAATACCACGACTGAGGTGAGACCCTTCAGCAAGGCACCGTACCCCCAACTGCTCCCCGGGCGCCGCAGCAATGGCTGCCCACTGCTCCGGGTGTGTGTTCACGGTGTGTGTTCACTGCTGTGTGTGCACTTGGATGGGTTAAATGCAGAGCACAAATTCCGAGTATGGGTCACCATACTTGGCCACATGTCACTTCACTTCATATATGAAAATAAGTGTCTAACAATAAATATAAATTTCTCTCATGCTATTTGTATTTTATTTAGAGTTTTTTTTCTTAATTTTTGCTATGTCACACCATAGACACATTTACGGTACAGTTAAGTAAAAATGTTAAACAGTGAAAGAATTGATAAAGTTAGTGACCCTTCATATTTTCTCAAACATCAGACTAAATTTATGTATACTTCTTAAAAACTTGTTTTTTTCCAGTTCCAAACATTGAATTCTGTTCCTTCTATGGACAGTAGATAGGATCATTTGTAAAACATTTGGAGTGAAATTCCATTGGTAACTTAAAAGTAATTAAAATTCTAATACTTTTATGCATTACAGGATTCCTAAAGCAAACATTTTCTTAATATATTTTACATATTTTTCCCCTTATAGATTTAGTGTGGAACTTGTGCAAGATGGTTTCACATTCAATGCCTTGGAATGACAGCAGCACAAATACCAAGCAAAGATTTCCCAGAATAGTGAGGTTTAGCAATAAAACTAAAGGATCTAGAAAAAATCTGATCGTAATCAAACCAGAAATTCGCAAAATTACTGAACAAAAACAATTTCTAAAGCTAGGGCTACTAAACATTAGATCGCTGACACCTAAGGCGGTTATTATAAATGAAATGATCACAGATAATAGTCTTGATTTAAATTGCCTTACTGAAACATGGCTTAAACCAAATGATTATTTCGGTCTTAATGAGTCTTGTCCACCTGGCTACTGTTATAAAAACAAATGCCGTCTGATTGGCCGTGGCGGTGGTGTAGCAACAATCTATAGAGATAATCTTAATGTTACTCAGAAAACAAACTACAGGTTTAATTCATTTGAAATTCTTATGCCAAATGTTACACTCTCAGATATAAGTAAAAAGTCGCTACTATCTCTTGCTTTAGCTACCGTTTATAGACCTCCAGGGCCTTATGCTGACTTCCTAAAAGAGTTTGCAAACTTTCTCTCAGATCTATTGGTCAACGTCGATAAAGCGCTGATTGTTGGAGACTTTAACATTCATGTAGACAATACAAATGATGCGTTAGGGGCTGCGTTTACAGATTTACTAAACTCCTTTGGGGTCAAACAAAACGTCACTGGACCCACCCACCGTTTTAATCATACTCTAGATTTAATTATATCACATGGAATCAATCTAACCGATATAGAAATTCTACCGCAAAGTGATGACGTCTGATGATATTTGTCAAATTGCGCTGCGATATCGACTAGGCAGAACAATTCTCCCGACAACTATAGATAAATTCACAAATAAACTGCCTGATCTGTCTCAGCTGCACATCGTACCTAAACACACAAATGATCTCGAGAAAATGACTAGCAGCATGTGCACCATTTTCACTAGTACATTAGATACTGTTGCACCGATGAGATTAAAAAAGGTTAGAGAGAAAAATAATGTACCTTGGTACAATATTACTCACGCTATCAAAAGAGAAACTCGTAATCTAGAACGCAAATGGAAACAAACTCGTTAGAGGTCTTCAGAATCGCGTGGAAAGACAGCTCGTCCCGTTATAGAAAGACTCTAAAAGCAGCCAGGGCTGAGCATCTCCGCAAACTCATAGAAAATAACCAAAACAATCCAAGGTTCTTGTTTAGTACAGTGGCTAGATTAACAAATAAAAAGACATCTCCAGAACAAAACATTTCATTACAATTTAGTAGTGATGACTTTTTGAATTTCTTTACTGAGAAAATCGAAAGTATCAGAAATACAATTGTAAATGTACAACCTTTAACAGAGTTTTATGATTCAGCCTCAATTATCGCCCCTCAAGAACAGTTGCAGTGCTTTACAACTATAGGACAGGAAGAGCTAAATAAACTTATCACTGCGTCTAAACCAACAACATGTTTATTAGATCCAATACCCACTAAACTACTGAAAGAACTGTTACCTGTAGCAGAAGAGCCTCTTCTCAATATTATCAACTCGTCTTTATCTCTAGGTCATGTCCCAAGACCGTTCAAGCTAGCAGTTATTAAGCCTCTCATTAAGAAACCACAATTAGATCCAAATGTATTAGCAAATTACAGACACATTTCAAATCTTCCATGTATGTCTAAAATACTAGAAAAAGTGGTGTCGGTCCAATTGTGCTCCTTCTTGCAAAAAAACGCTATCTGTAAAAATTTCAGTCAGGATTCAGATCTCATCATAGCACAGAAACTGCGCTCATTAAAATTACAAACAACTTACTTCTAGCTTCTGACCAGGGCTGTGTCTCCATACTAGAATGACATTTCTTAAGTGCATTATTATCATTGGTTGCTTGTGTTTTCTCTCCATCAGATTCCCATCAGTTCACTCTGGATCTGAACACAACACATAAACACCTCCATTTGTCTGAGGGGAACAGAGTGATTACCGACACCGACACAGTCCAGTCGTATCCTGATCATCCAGACAGATTTGAAGGATATAATACTCAGGTGTTGTGTAGAGAGAGTGTGTGTGGACGGTTACTGGGAGATTGAGTGGAGTGGGAATGATGTGTTAATATCAGTGATAGCATCAGCAGGAAGGAATCGGGTAATAAGTGTGTGTTTGGACATAATGATCAGTCCTGGAGTTTGTGCTGCTCTTCCTCCAGATACTCATTCATACACAAAAAAATATGGACTGAACTCCCTGTAAAGTCCATCAGCAAGAGAATAGGAGTGTTTGTGGATCACAGTGCAGGAACTCTGTCCTTCTACAGCGTCTCTGGAGACACAATGAGCCTCATCCACACAGTGCAGACCACATTCACTCAACCGCTCTATCCTGGGTTTCATGTTAGTACTGGATCATCAGTGAAACTGTGTTGATGAATCAGAATAGACTGTAGATTCTATGGGATGAAATTAGACTCAAACTGATTAACGAATGCATGCACAATTATCCACGTACTTGATCAATTTTGCAGAAAAGTTTTACGATCCACAACTAAATGCCCTTCAACTTATGTGTGCAAAAATCAGAATTAAATGAATGTGCAGAAATTTGTATAAAAAGAGACACTTTTATGAATACCAATGTTTTCTTTTTAATTAGTGTATCATCATTTGTGCATGCAATAAAGATGTGCATTTGTGGATCAGGTGACATATATGCATTCATTGACGTTGTTTCTGAGTTAATCACATTTGATTCATTTGGATTTTGAGACTTTCTTTTCGCGGTTTTCAAGGATTTCACAACCCACACACAAACAACTACCAATGAATTAGTATGGTACTAATTATTAATGTGTGCACAACTACCCATTTATTTGACAATTCACATAAGTGCGTTACTAAATTTAAACTAATACTTTACAATTGTGCATGCAAAAATCCAGATGAATGTGCAGCATTTTGTATAAATACAGACATAGATGTGAATACAAAACTTTGATTTTGTATTAATGTAGTCAGAATTGGTGTGTGCAGCGAGAAAGATCTGCATTTGTGGATCAGTTGACACACGTGCATTCATTGACTAATTTCTGAGTCGATCCTATTTGATTCATTTGGATTTTGAGACTTTCGTTTTGTCCGGTTAGCATTGCTCGATCCACACACAAGCTGTCTAAGAAAACCTGCTACCACTAGATAGCAGTATAGCCTGCTAAAACAGACAACAGCATAACAATCAAGCGTTCTTCCCCATTTAAGACAAAAATTGGCTTAAGAAAATTATATTGCATCACCAAATTCAAAGTACACACCTTATAATAAAATATAGCCTAGCTTACCTTGTACAGACAAGCAGAAAATGGGAGAAAAACAGACAAGATGTGATATATGTAGACAAGAGCCTAGAATAACGCAACACGCAGTTTCACATTAAGGGCATGCATTTTCCTCCCTTAGACAAAATTTCACAGTTGCGTTCATATTCTAGGCTTATTTTTATCTGACTGCACATATATGCTTGTATAGATTGTATACAAGCTTTGGAATTTGAAAATATCCAAATAATATGTTTTTAAATGTTAAAAGTTGAAAGCTGGACATTCGTTTTCCCATGCTACTGTTCGAAAGAGTCGGCAGTCTTACAAAGATATTATCAGCATGATTAATGTTAAAGTCCCTGTGAACCAGAAGTTGCAAACCACTTTTCTCCAGTGTTGTGACGTATTTTCAAGTGAAACAGAATATTGAAAAGAGGGCAGGGTTTTACTTTAGCGCTCCTCCTCTCCATCACTCGTTCATAGCAGACGAACTGTTGGAGGGGAGTGGTTTAAGTGTTTTTAACCCATTGATTAAAGATTACCACGACAAACAATTTTTTTCTGTGTATTAACTTGCACGGATTAATTGTTCACCACAAGACTAGTAATATGTGCTAACAAAGTAAATAGGGTCAATTTAGATTTCATGAATACTTTAAAGGTGCCCTAGAATCAAAAATTGAATTGACCTTGGCATAGTTGAATAACAAGAGTTCAGTACATGGAAATGACATACAGTGAGCCTCAAACATCGTTGTTTCCTCCTTCTTATATAAATCTCATTTGTTTAAAAGACCTCCGAAGAACAGGCGAATCTCAACATAACACCGACTGTTACATAATGGATCATTAATATGTACGCCCCCAATATTTGCATATGCCAGGTCATGTTCAAGGCATTACACAAGGGCAGCCAGTATTAACGTCTGGATCTGTGCACAGATGAATCATCAGACTAGGTAAGCAAGCAAGGACAACAGTGAAAAATGGCAGATGGAGCAATAATATCTGACATGATCCATGATATCATGATATTTTTAGTGATATTTGTAAATTGTCTTTCTAAATGTTTCGTTAGCATGTTGCTAATGTACTGTTAAATGTGGTTAAAGTTACCATTGTTTCTTACTGTATGCACAGAGACGAGAGCGGTCGCTATTTTCATTTTTAAACACCTGCAGTCTGTATAATGTATAAACACATCTTCATTCTTTATAAATCTCTCCAACAGTGTGTAATGTTAGCTTTAGCCACGGAGCACCATCAAACTCATTCAGAATCAAATGTAAACATACAAATAAATACTATACTCACATGATCCGACGCATACATGCAGTATGCATGACGAACATCTTGTAAAGATCTATTTGAGGGTTATATTAGCTGTGTGAACTTTGTAAATGCGCTGTAATATAGTCGAGAGCTCGTGGGGCAGGGAGCACGAGATTTAAAGGGGCAGCGCAGCCTGAATCGGTGCATAGTTAATGATGCCCCAAAATAGGCAGTTAAAAAAATTAATAAAAAAAAATATATGGGGTATTTTGAGCTGAAACTTCACAGACACATTCAGGGGACACCTTAGACTTATATTACATCTTGTAAAAACTGGTTCTAGGGCAACTTTAAGAGTATGCAAACATTGTATATTGACATGAAATATTCCTTCAAAATCACCTATGTGCATTATTGCTGCATATTTATAGGCTACATGAGAATGCTCTGACGCGCTGCCGGCACGGGAACGTCTGCCAATTGCAATTATGTGCTAAAATTTATAATTTGTTTTAATTAAAATAACATTTAAAAACAGACATGTTAAAATTCAAAAGCTTGTAGAAGGTTCCTATTGGAAAGGCTGACTTACTACAGGTGAATTTGATTTTGACTATACCTCCCTTCATGTATGTACAGTACACAATTATTTTCAGAAAAATTACTGTAACTCACCAAAAAGGTTTTTGGTGACTTACTACAGGTGAATAATGCAAAATCTCACCTGTAGTATAACTTACTCAAACCTAGACCTACTCGAAACTAGAGCGGTTGCTTTACATTACAAATGCAAAATAATACAAACAATAATGCAAATAACAAACAGGCTCTAAAGGAGAAAAATCCCCTTAACGTGAAACTTTGAGTCATGTTATTCTATAGGCTGTACATAATTTTCTTCTCATAGAGCCTATTGTAAAAGGAAACGCTTAACGTGGCTTAATGCAGTAAGGTGGTGAAATTAAAATTATAAAGGTTTTCTATGTGAGAAAAATGCCTAACCTCACGTGTTGTTCATAATCTGATTTAATCTGCTGGCCTGTAGACTACAAAGTATGCTTTATTAATAAGGTAGGCCTATAGTCTTGCAGAGTTTGGTCTTTTGGTCACTATTTTCTTCTAGAGCTGCTGTACAGCCAAAATTATGTTCCCTCTATCATTTTAAAGCTGCTGACACAATCTGCATTGTAAAAAGTACTATATAAATAAAGGTGATGACTTGACTATACAAGGTTATAAATCTGCCACTGCTCCGCTTTCACGCGGTGTTCCTCAAGGTTCAGTTCTTGGTCCACTACTGTTCATCATTTATAAACAGTATATCCACTTGGTTACATCATACGCATGCATGGACTTTAATTTCATTGCTATGCTGATGACATTCAAATTTACCTTACCACCAGTTCTGATAGGCCATCCCTGCCTGATTCACTTGTATCAGGGATATCAAGCATTGGATGTGCCTGAATTTTCTTAAGTTCATAATACAAAAATTGAAAAATAGCTGATTGGCTCTGCTACCTCAGTCAAAAGGATAGACCTGTCCTTTGATATTGATTGGGTTCATGTTAAGCCTTCTTCATCTGTAATCTCGGTGTCCCATTTGACCCAACACATAGAAACTCTTTCACCTAGATATTATCAAATAGAGACTGTGTCTGTACCTCGAACTAGTAAATACAAAAAACTTCCGAAACCTTTTAAGGGAAAAAATTTAATTGATGTTCAAAAAATGAAAATCACAGATAAATCAGATAAACAAATGATAAAGCTTGGGTTACTGAATANTGACTTGACTTGTAAAAAAGACAATGTTATAAAAAACTCTTTTCTATTGCAGGTTTTCAATCTTCTCACTCTAGCTGATGCTGAGACCTTAATTAATGCGTTAATCACATCACGTCTGCCCAAAAAAATGATTGCAAGATTACATTATGTTCAAAACAGATGAAAACATTAATTAGAAATTTAGAAAAGTAATCAAATGTAATCAGTTACATTACTTTAATAAAGTAACTGAAATAGTTACACTACTTATTACATTTTAAATAGGGTAACTTCCAATCTGTAACCTGTTACATTTCCAAAGTAACCTTCCCAACACTGGTTTTGTGTGGATCTTTTGACGTCAGACAGTGATTTGCCACATAGTTTCACTCTTATGTCAAGTGTTACGGAGGGACTGCAAAAAAAAGCTTTTTTTTTCCAAAAAAGTCCTGGTATAACCGGTTTAAGTTCTGAAAAAAACTCCTCCCTCCACATTTCTTTATAAAAATGCAGGATTGAATGGTTTCAAAACAACTTCAAGTTCAGTCGAGGAACAAGAAACATCCACATCATCGTTATTCATGGTTAGTAAAAACTACTTCAGAAAATACTGATATATATAGATTTAAAAGTGTCATGTATCCATTTACATTGATCTAGATTTAACAAACAGCATTGACACATTCTTTATAATGGTCTTTGATTGCTTACAATACTCAAAACAAATATTTGCTTTGCAGATTCAAACAACACAGCTTTTTGATGCCTCATGTCTCTGAATCTATGTTCTCTCTTCATAATTAGCCACATTCATCTCACAAACTTTACTTCAACTCATTTAGATTAGGGCTGTCAAGATATCGGATTTTCAGTACACGATTGTCATGGGCAAAAGAATTCACAATTCAAAATATACCGCGATATCTAAAGAAATCTTAAAAAATATAAAATAATGAAAAATGATAAATGCTATCAGTTAAATAATTCTTTGTAAAAAAAAAAAACATCACAATAAGTGTATTGGGATTGCCAAAATATTTGGTAATTGAATAGAATTAATTAAATTTAGAGACAACATTTTACAATGTTTATATTGTACAATGAATGGCGGGCTACAGTTTTATTAGTGCTTGTCACAAACTTCACGATTTCAATTCATAAGCTTGCTTTTTGATTCCAATCTTGATTCAATATTGATTAATTTGGATAAATATTAGTTACTACTGCTACTACTAATAATAAATAATCTGTTTCATTTATAGAGCACTTTTCTCTGCACTCTGCACAGGTAGTTTGGAGGAAGGACCCTGGAAAAAGGCCACACCCACCACAGTAAGCAAAGTATCTAAATTTTTTAAGCCCTTATTGCCTTTTGGTTTACATCTGTGGAGACAAGACCATTATACCAGTCGCACTGAGACATTTTAAATGATACCAAACATGAATGATCATGTTCATCTTGAATGAGACATTGGATTTTTGGTGAGATTTGGAGTGTCCTGCGTTTAGGAGATGAGAAGGGGCAAAGACAGGGATAGTGAGTAAGGAAACAGACGTTGAAAATTAAAAGTGAGGTGCAACTCTTCTGTCTTCACCCAGTGGGGTGTGTTATCTTAGATGTACGTGTTAACTTCCTGAGAAAGTGTTCAGATGTTGATTAGAGTCACTCTCTCTTCCAGTTCTTCCAGTTTCTCCAGTCGGTTTCTCCATTACGGTAGCGTTTCCCAGAAGGTAGAAGAGTAAACAGTCCATGGCTGGGGTAGGTGGAGTCAATGATTATTTTGGTGGCTCTGTTAAAGTAGCATGAGAGATGTAGTTCCTGTATAGATGGGAGGGAGGTCCTGATGATTTTCTCTGCTGTCCTCACCACTCTCTGAAGGGACTTCTGGTCTGCGGCCGTGCAGCTATTATACCAGACTGAGAGGCTGCAGGTCAAAATGCTCTCTATAGTGCCTCTATAAAAAGTTGTGAGGACAGGAGGGAGAAGGTTTGCTCCCCTCATCCTCCTCGCTCTCCTCAGTATAGGCGCTGCTGAGCCCTCTTGAACAGGGATATGGTATTAGTGGTCCATGACAAGTCCTCAGTGCTATGCACCCCCAAGAACTTGGTACTTCTCACTGACTCCACAGTCCTGCCATTGATTATGAGTGGGTTATGAACCCTATACTTCCTCCTGAAGTCAACAGTGATCTCTTTAGTTTTGTTGACGTTCAATGACAGGTTGTTATTATCACACCATAACTTCTCTGTAGGCCGATTTGTCATCATTGCGGATGAGGCCCACCACTGTTGTGTCGTCTATGAACTTAATAATGTGGTTCAAGTTGTATCTAGCGCAACAGTCATGTGTCATCAGAGTGAACAACAGTGGGCTCAAGACACAGCCTTGGGGAACCCCGGCGTTCAGGACGATGGTTTCAGAGGTTTTGTTCCTAACTCATACTGTCTGGGGTTTATCAGTGAGGAAGTACAATATCCAGTTGCACATGGAGTGTTGATGCCTAGTGGGCCAAGTTTCCTCACCCTGGGGGATGACTATATTAAAGGCGGAGCTGAAATCAATGAAGAGCATCCGGATCTTGTTCTCCAAATGCGCCAGGCTCAGATGAAGTGCTGCTGCTATGGTGTAATCGGTGGAGCGGTTAGGGTGGTATGCAAACTGGAGTGGGTCAAGTGCTGCTGGAAGTCTGGATGTAATGTGACTGTTGACCAGCCTTTAAAAGCAATTCATCATGATGGATGTGAGGGCTATTTGGCAGTAGTCATTGAGTGTTGATGCTGGTGATTTCTTTGGCAGTGGTATGATGATAGTGGCCTTGATGCACAGGGGTACGATGGCTTGCCTTAGGGAGATGTTATAAATGTCCGTGAGGATGTCTGTCAGTTGGTTCGCACATTCCTTGAGTACACACCCTGGGATGTTGTCTGGTTAAGGCAGAGTACTGCATCATCTGGGCTTTTCCTCAAACCTGCTGAAGTATGAATGAATGAGGCATTTTGAGGCAAGTAGCATCAAAGTAGGTGTTAAGTGTATTGAGGAAGTCGATGTTGTAAAAAAATCTAACTGTTGTAAATATTAAGTAGAATAAATCCTTGCTATGATTTTTACCATAGTAAATCAACTTCTGAGTGAGNNTGATTTTACTGTCCGTAAAAAAAAAAAAAAAAGTCTACATAATCAAAACAGATGCAGTCTAAGCAGTTGTCTCGGCAGTCATGTTAATGCCAATACCAATTTTTTAATTGTATGTATTGGTCTAAAATAAGGTATTCAAAGTCATGTTGATGCCAAATTCAGTTCAGTATGATTGCTATGTGAATGACAAAACTAGCTACAATATTTGGCCAACAAGGGATGCTTAGTACACATGGAGTCAGTCAGGTAGGAACTAAGAACCCACTTTACACGCACACGTCACACACACAAGTCACACATGTTAACCTACTTTACACTCTCTCACAAACAAATATACACACACACGCTAGTCACACATGTTTGTCTCAGCCGTTTTCAGCTCCAGTGGCTAACGTTTAAAGCTAACATTAAAATGAGACACAATAACCATGAGCTTTCTAAAATAGAAAGCAACGTTACGTTAATGTCTTGACTTACCTCAATTTCATTATGGAATGGCCAAATTTCTCCCTATCTTTTTCCACAACACATTCTGTTTTCTTTTCCACTTATAGTTTTTATTTTGTAAACCACATTTAGTATCGTTTTTATTCATCAACAATATTGCATTATACATTTAATTATAGAGGGTATGCATTGACGTCAATTTCCTGCCGGAACGCACTCCCTCAGCTGGACTGAGTGGCAAAAGAACCTGTTGCATGACTGAATTTAATAGGGGAAACTGCAAAAACCCGAGTAAAACAAACGATTACACTAAAGGTTGGGCTCTACCTAATCCATGGATATTGACATGCAGCCAGGAATCGTGTTTCCTGATATTTATATTTCTGTCATGACAACTCTCGGAGTGTTTGGCATGGTAATGGATATGACAATGTAGATATATTTGGTCTTGGCGGAATAGATCTGCTACACTGCTGCTGCTTATTTGCTGCTGCTGCTGTTGATTATTGCTGCTGCTGCTGCTGCAGAGCAAGTACGGGACTTGCTACTGGCAATACATACACGACATGCTGCTGTGAGCAAGTAAGACATGCTGCTGCTATACAATATAGTTTGCATGAATAATCGTAGCAGATCTATACAGGTGGATCTGGGGAAGGTGGAGGGTTTCTGAAGCACACTGCGCTACTAAGCAATAATAACCCGCTAATAACTTATGTATTTAAAGATTAAGCACGCAAGCTCATTGGCTACTAATACAGCAGAAACCAATCATCTGTGACCTATAGATAATTATGTGATAATTAGCGGGTTGTGTTAAAGGACCTATTAGTCTGCGCCATCTAGAGTTTCATGCCAGAACTTGTATGTGCCTGATTTTGATGCCGGGGAAACACATAAAGCAAATCTGCCTGTGAACACTTTATATAAATAAATAGGTAGGTCTAAATCGGAGTAATCACTTATATCAATGTTATATATCGTCATATCGTCCAGCCCTAAAACTTGTATAGTTTTTGTCAGTGTTTATTTAAAAACACCCAATTATGCAGAATATAAGATGGTAAATATTTAATTGATGAGTGTTACATCCACGTCTGTCCTGAACTCCATTTCCCAGTATCCTCCTGTTCCGCGCACCTGTCTTCACTCCCATCATCAGTCTTCCCGCCATCTCCCCAGATTCCCTGCACTTGTTGTTCCTCGTCAGCACTCCCTTTAAGTTGGACACTTTCCCTGCACTCCTTGTCTGTTCTTGATTGTTTGCTAACCGTGTATGTTGTTCCTGTTTCCTGGTATTGTGAATAAACCCGTTTGTATTGTGGATCTCTGTACTCGCCTCATCTCTCAACATACACCCGTAACAGAAGAACAGACCAAAACCTCTGGAGATCCACTACTTAAAGATGGGCCTGTTCCTTGTTTCTGAGGTTTCTGCTCCTCCCGTGCCTCCCACGCCGGTTTCTGCCGCGGATCGCCTCATTGGGCTCCTGCAGGACGGACGTTCACTGGAGAGGTATGTGGAGGAGTTTGTTGAGTTGGGTTATGTGACGAATTGGCCAGATGCTTGTTTAAACGCCCTGTTTCTGGATGGGTTGGACGAGAGCACGATCCGTTTTGATGAACCTGCCGATCATTTATCCTTAGACGATTAAACCATTAATTTGATTTTGTATTTAAATGGTTCTAAGTTTGTTATCGAAGAGGTTCCGGATATAGCCTGCAATTCTCGTCCAATTCCCCCAGAAACACGGGCGGCCTGGCCAGTTCGTCCATCTCCATCTTCCTCCGCATGCCCCTACAGTGAGCTTTTCCCCTGTGTCCTGCCAGACCCACAACCCTCTGCTGGGTCCAGACGGCCAAAGAGAAGGAGGAGGAAGACCAAGCCGGCCAAGTTTCCTGAATGTTCTGCCCTCGTGCGGCCCGAGTTTCGTGAGTGTTCTGCCTCCGCGCAGCCCGAGTTTCCTGAGTTTTCTGCCTCTGTGCAGCCCAAGTTCCCTGAGTTCTCTGTCCCCGTGAAGTCCAAGTTTCCTGAGTTTTCTGCCTCCGTGCAGCCCAAGCCTCCAGTAAAGCCTGCCGCCATGCAGACCAAGTCTTCTGAGTTTCCTGCCACTGAGCCCGCTCCAGTCCCAGTGGGGCTTTTGATTGAATTTGAGGGGATGAACTGGATCCCTTCTCCAGACTCCTCTCCAGCCATCCACAAGCCCGCATCAATCTTCTCCGAGCCCGCTCCGACTGCCAGCGAATCCCCTCTAGCAGCTGCCAACGAGTCCAGGGCGCCCACCCCCCGTCCCTGCAGTTTCACCTGAGGCGTGAGGACACACCTTCCGGGGAGGGGGAGGTAATGTTACATCCACGTCTGTCCCGAACTCCATTTCCCAGTATCCTCCTGTTCCGCGCACCTGTCTTCACTCCCATCATCAGTCTTCCCGCCATCTCTCCGGATTCCCTGCACCTGTTGTTCCTCGTCAGCACTCCCTTTAAGTTGGACACTTTCCCTGCACTCCTTGTCTGTTCTTGATTGTTTGCTAACCGTGTATGTTGTTCCTGTTTCCTGGTATTGTGAATAAACCCGTTTGTATCGTGGATCTCCGTACTCGCCTCATCTCTCAACATACACCCGTAACAATGAATTGTCAACACAATATATAACAATACAATATATATGGTATGATTTTACCCCAAAATCCAACATTTTGACACAAAATGATAACTGCAAAACACGTTTCTCTGCCTGGAGTCCAGCTGTACTTCTGTGAATTGCTGCAACCTATTTGCTGCTTTTTTTCTGTAGCTTTCAGCAGTCTGTAAATATATACCTCAGGTTTTGCCAAACATATAACATGCTAGAAACATAATAATCACTGTAATAATGATCCATTTATAGATTCTTATAGAAGTATTTGCCTATTAAAATCCAAACAGAACCTTTTTTTTTTTCGTCAGTGTATT
>RJVU01075239.1:38487-52725 GCA_003731715.1 Anabarilius grahami
AGGTGATTGCTAGGGGTACTTATTGGTTGCATGTTTCAGCTAGATACCATGCAAAAGGGGCATTATAGGACCCCTTTAACAGATGAGTTTGGATGAGGTTCCTCTGGGAGTCCTGATCCGATCACAGCTTCATTTCATAGCCCAAATAACATTTCACTGCTTAGGTCCACATGTTAGGAGAGAAACTACTTCAGATCTTTTTCTTTTTGTCCTGCAGCTGTTAATCTGTGAAGGACGATGGCATCTGTTGAAGAGCTGCTTCTGAACTCACTGATGGACCTGGTAGAAACTGAACTGAATCAGTTTCAGTGGTACTTAAAGAGACATGAGTGTATATCAAATTCTGAAATGGAGAATGCAGATAGGTTAAAAACAGTGGATAAGATGGTAGCACATTTTGGACCAGAAGAAGCTGTGAAGATCACGGTGAAGATCCTGAGGAAGATGAACCAGAATAATCTGGCTGAGCAGTTGGAGAAC
Source organism: Anabarilius grahami (assembly GCA_003731715.1). Taxonomy (NCBI): domain Eukaryota; kingdom Metazoa; phylum Chordata; class Actinopteri; order Cypriniformes; family Xenocyprididae; genus Anabarilius; species Anabarilius grahami. Next base: position 38,968 of record RJVU01075239.1, read on the forward strand.
AATCACAAGCAAGGTAACGTTTCATTCACTGTGACTGTAATGTGAATGACTGATTACCAATGAGATGGTTTGACTTAAACGTTGCTCTGCTGATGAGTTTGTTTGATTTTTGTTTCCCAGTGAGTGATCCTCTCTCTCTCTCCCTCTCTTACACGCAGTTCAAGCTGAGGGCAATATAAAGACATCTGCCACTGTTGGAGCTCATTCAAAAGAGATATGGGGCAAATAACAATCACTGCCTGTACATGGTAACAAGAGAAAATATAACAGCAAGTAACAATTACAGGGCCAAGAAGAACAGCAGCAGATCTCATACAAGTACATTTAATAAAACAGAGTGTCTTGTCATGATTTTACAAATAGTTAAATGGTGTACAAGGATCTTAAACCCGGAAATTCTGCAAGCAGCTTCTACATAAGAAGAGTCATCGCAATAACCCCAAACTTTAACCCTAATACAGTCTCATGTCTTGTTTGGTGTGCTGGATGTCAATGGTTTGATCAAAAAGCTTTTAATAACTTTGGTCAGCATGGGCTTTAAATTGATCTGAGTCCAATAGTGACTTGGGTTGTGCTGATAGACGATAGTATCGTGTTTCGACGATAGTCAGACATATTGCCGAGTGCTGATGCCTTTGACGATATCAAGATGATAATGGGTCGTTTTCCCATTAATCTATATTATTATTATTATTATTATTACTATTATAGGGCTGTTATTATTATTATTATTAAATCCACTTTACAANACGACATCACCACATAACCACACTTGCGACACCAACACGTGCATATGAGGATTGAAGACTCCTCAATGAAAACCATTTATAAAATATACTACAAAACTACATTCCACATCAAAACTGAATTGCAAGGCAATCCATTCACAAATTGTCAATAGGGCTTGTTATAAAAGATCATTCTTACACAGTTGTTTAAGCCAAGATGAATACGGCATTTCTGTTTGCCAGCATTTTTGTTTCCATAGCATATTCACAAAATATAAATAATAATATATAAATAATGACATTAATAACTTTAATAACAATACAATTACAAATTATTATTATTAATAATTATATTATCACTAAAATTATTTAGGCTTAGTCTTTAAGATCCGAGCAAGGCAAATAAGTCAGCAGTGAAAATCAAAAGCAGCTGCAAACGACGCCTTAAAAAACATAGTTTAACAAGAAATATTGATTCTTCTCATTTTTCACTGTCATTAATGTATGGTCATTGAGAAATAGCCTATAAGAGAAATATAAAGCCAGTAAAATAAGATATATAATACCATTATCAGCACTGAGGTAGATTCATCTCTGAGAGAATGTGCCTTTAATGCAAGGACAGATGCCAAAAGTTTTGCTTTCACTTTCACTATCCGTTTAAAGTCATAAACTGATCGACACAGCTAGATTTTTTGCTACTTACCCCAATTTCGCCCGGCATGTAAACATATTAACAGAATTGCAGGATATGAACTCACAATTCTGAGAAAAAAAGACATAATAACAAATATGTCTAACAATTCTGTTTTTGTCTTCTAAGAATTGTGAGATGTAAACTTGAAATTAACTTTTTTATTCCGTGGCTTCCACTAACTGCTACTGCACAACTGTCATTTTCTGCCACCAGGTAGTCTCCGCCAAAAAAAAAAAACATTGCTGTTTGCAAACACAAAATAGGTCTATAAAAGCTCTGGAAGGAATTATAAAAATAAATTTATTCAGAAAGTGTAAAATTGAAACCAATTGCATTCTAGTCATCATTGGTCAAGGCATTTTCATCACTTTATATGTTGTCAACTTCAGTATAATCAGTGTAAGATGTGTAACACTAATTTGAATACAGTAGATGCATGAATTTATGAAAAACACAATCACTTAGTCTTTGCTGTCTTTTTCCCCTCTTCTTAAAGGTCAAGTTACTCTTCATGATTACACAGAGACCAGCCTCAGACTGAGGAACAAATTAAAACAGGAATATAAGCGGATTTTGGTTGGTAATTCACAGACGGGTCATCAAAAATACCTGAATGATATCTACACTGATTTATATGTGGTGGAGAATGAGACTGGAGGAAGAGTGAATGACCATGAGGTGATACAGATCGAATCAAACCACAACCGATTGATTGCCGAGGAGAAGACAATCAAGTGTAATGACATGTTTAAAGTCCAGTGTGACACAGATCGACAAAACAGAAAAGTGCTGACAATGGGGATCGCAGGAGTAGGAAAAACTGTCTCTGTCAATAAATTCATCCTTGACTGGGCTGAAGAAAAAGAACATCAGGATATAGTCTTCATATTTCCACTTCCATTCCGTAGACTTAATTTGATTAAAGAAGAGTACAGTCTCATGGGACTGCTTAACAAATACTTCTTTAGTAGTGCTGAAGAACTGTCCTCTCTTCCTGAAGGTGATGGTAAAGTTATGTTCATCTTTGATGGGCTGGATGAATGTTGTTTTCCATTGATCTTTAAAGATGATGACAGATTTACAAATGTAAACGAAAAAACAACAGTGAGTAAGATAATAACAAACCTTATCAAGAAACATCTGGTTCCATCTGCTCTCATCTGGATCACATCCAGACCAGCAGCAACTGGTCTCATACCCCGAGACTACATTGATCAAGTAACAGAGGTGCGAGGATTTAACGATGAGCAGAAAGAGCAATACTTCAAAAATAACAGCAGTCCTGAGGTTTCTGAAAACATTATCCGTCACATCAGGAAATTCAGGAGCCTGTACATCATGTGCCATATCCCTGTTTTCTGCTCCATCTCTCTTACTGTTCTTCAGCCCCTACTGGCCCGAGCGAGCAATGACAAAACTCCCACAACACTCACAGGGATGTACACAAGCTTCTTAATTTCTCAGCAGCAACAGATGGAAAAAAAATACCATGATGACCCTGAACCTGAAGCCAATGCAAGGTCTTTTGATGAGATTATTCTAAAGCTTGGAAAACTGGCCTTTCAACAGTTGGAGAAAGGAAACCTGATTTTCTACAAAGAAGATCTTGAGCAATGTGGATTAGATGTCAGCGAAGGGTCATTGTACTCTGGGTTATGCACTCAAATGTTTCAGGAAGAAAAGGCAAGAAACATTTACAGCTTCATACATCTCAGCGTACAGGAATTCCTTGCTGCTCTCTATGTGTTTTTGATGGGCAAAGATGAGAAAACTGACCTATTTCATCAATCCTGGAGAGAAAAACTGACATGGAAACTGTCCGAAAAGCCACTGATTCAGCTTCATAAGGCTGCGATCAACAAGGCTTTACAAAGCAAGAATGGACACCTGGACCTTTTCCTCCGGTTCCTCCTGGGACTGTCTCTGGAGTCCAATCAGAGTGACCTGAAAGAACTACTGCCAGGACTGGAACTTAAAACAGAGAATGTTAAAGACACTGTTGACTACATCAAAAGGAAAATAGAGAAGGAGAAATCAGTAGAGAGGACCATCAATCTCTTTCACTGTCTAAGTGAACTGAAAGATGACTCTGTGGAGGAAATCCAAAAGAATCTGAACTCAGGAAAGCTTTCAGCAAAGAATCTCTCCTCTGCTCAGTGGTCTGGTCTGGTGTTTGTACTCCTCATGTCAGAAGAGACTCAACAGACATTTGAACTGTGGAAATACAGAAGATCTGATAAAGCACTGATGAGACTGCTGCCAGTAATCAAAAACACCAGAAGAGCACTGTAAGAGTCTCCTTTATATTCTTTTTTGTACAGCAAGGATGGGCAACTTCAACAGTGCTGTTTAGAATGTAATACAAATGAGTCAGTTGTTGTCTTAGTAACATAAGAGTTTACACATGATATGCAATATAAATAGCGACTACGTTATGGAGGATGATCAGATACTTTTTTTAATTGCATTATTAATTTGTGTTCATGTTGCTCAAATAGCATGTTTAGCAAGCTACAGAGAAACTGGTAGCCAGGCAACTGACGTGACAGATCCTGAGTGGCAACGTCACTACATGCATTCTAGCAGCACGGTTAACTAATTCCGGGCCAAAAGTGGTTTGTAATTGTGCAGTATCGTACCAGGCTCAAGTGGAAATACAACTGGAATAAACACTTCATGGCATAGCTACCATAAAAACCTTATGTTCTTATTTAATAGATTTCACAATGATGGATTTCTCATTTTTTGTACAGTGACAGATGCCGGCATGTAAAAAAACAAAAACAGGTGTTTGATCTGCATTACCTATCTGAACCAGTGATGATATAAATGTTTTTTCCTAAGTCCGACCACGCAGCACTGAAAAGACAGCCGTTTCTCGCTGAAGTCGGAGGGCACTCGCTAATCCATTACTCCGCATCATTCTACATCGCAACAGTCAAAGAAATCTTACTGCGGTCCTAAAAGCAGCGTCTTTGAGGATATTAACAGGCAAGTGCATCAGTACGTAGTTGAAAAAAGAAATGATGGGCCTCGTTGGTGGGTGATTTCAGCTCTTTGGCGATATCCAGTGCCTTCAGCTAGATGATGGCTCTGTGTATGGGCAGCCTCTCATTTCTTTTTTTCGGCTATGTACTGATACACTTACCTGTCAGTTTCTTCAAAGCGGCCCTAGTAAGCTTTTCTTTGATTGTTAGTCTTTTTTGACTGGCCATCTTCTAACATTACACTCTGACACCGTATGATGACTCCGCTGCGTTTCTCAGTCCTCTGGGAAATGTATTTGTATTTGTCACTCCCTATTCTGGTGGCTGTATTATTGACATGTAAAACTCTAGACCCTGAATATAAGACAATCCCATTTTTTCAGGTTTCCAAGAAAAAAAAAATTTATTCAGAACAATACAGTACTTTTAAAATGCTTTAAAATTGATCATCCGAGTGGTTCAGTGTCCCTTATTTAAAGATATTGTGGGCCGTATGCAGCAGGCCGCCAGTTGCCCATCCCTGATATACAGTGTTAGTCTTTTGTAATTGAGTGACATGTTGGCCTAGACTGTTCAAAAAATGTAATTATTAAATGTAATGTGTGATATTATAAATACTGGTTTGATTTTTAATGAAGAGAACATTGTTTTTAGCTTTGCTTACATCACTACAGTCAAAGGTTTTTCAAGCTTCAAATTATAAAAACTACCTAATAAGCATTACTGTTGTTGTTTGTTTGTTTGTTTGTTTTGTTCTCTACACAGGCTAAAGTGCTGTAAACTCACTGCTCAGTCTTGTGAAAGTTTGTCTTCAGTTTTACAATCCTCAAACTCTGTCCTGAGAGAGCTGGACCTGAGTAACAATAACCTACAGGATTCAGGGGTGAAGCTTTTTTCTGATGGACTGAAGAGTACAAACTGTCAGCTAGAGATACTGAGGTTTGAATTTTAAAAACAATTCCAATGAGTTAATAAAAATAAAAATAAAAAATAAAAAAAATCACACTGCTAAGATTTATTCAGTATGCAATTACATCAGGGGTTCCAACCATGTTCCTGAAGCCCCACCCCCACCCTACTAATGAGCAGGAGGAGAATTGCAAAACGTGCAGTGTGGTGGGGGCTCCAGGAATGTGGTTGGGGATACCTGAATTACATTGTTTTTCGTCTTCAGATTTACCACATGTAACCTCACTGGTCAGTGTTGTGAGAGTTTGTCTTCAGTTTTACAATCCTCAAACTCTATCCTGAGAGAACTGGACCTGAGTAACAATGACCTGCAGGATTCTGGAGTGAAGCTTCTTTCTGATGGACTGAAGAGTCCAAACTGTCAGCTGGAAATACTGAGGTAAATTGTTTTAAAATATTTAACTATGCTATAAACGGAATCAGACTTAACCAATTGTAAATGTGAACTTGCAGTTAGTTTTTAGTTTAATTTAGTTTAGTAAAATATATAATAATGCTATCGCAATAAAAGATTTTGTCACAGAATGTGACCTCTGTTCTCAGTGGAATGCCAGAACAAGAGACAAAAAAAACATTTGCAAAAATGTGATATTTACATTCACACATATTCATTTTGCAGACGCTTTTATGCAAAGCGACTTACAAATGAGAAATACAGCAGCAAAGCGATTCATTGTGCAAAAAGTGCTCAAAATACAAAGTTTTAGATATTGCTTAGAGTAGCATAAGCTAGAGTAGGGAGAGAAGAAAAGAAAGAACAAGGGAAAAAAAGTGAAAGCATAGAATTTTTTATGATGTGATTCAGTGCTCATGGAAGAGAGGAGTTTTCAGCTGTCTTTTGAATATTGACATTCCACCAGATCATTCCACAAGCAAGGAACAGTGAACGAAAATGTCCTGAAGAGTGATTTTGCACATGTCTGTGATGGTACCACCAGCAGTCGCTCATTTACAGATCATAGGCTTCTAGTAGGAATGTAGACTCGAAGGAGTGAGTGGAAGTAGGAGGGTGCTGAGCCTGTGGTAGATCTGTAAGCAAGTGCTAATGCCTTGAACTTGATGCAAGCAGTAAGTGGTAGCCAGTGCAGAGAGATGAAGAGAAGTGAGACGTGGGCCCTTTTTGGTTCCTTGAAGACAAGAACCTGCATGACCGAGCTGTCTTTGCAATGTGGTCTTTGAAGATCAGCTGGTCATCAACACTAACTAAAGATTTCTTACCGATCTTGATGGAGTAATTGATGTTGAGCCTAGCTGGATGGTAAAATCGTGCTGTAGAGTTGGACTAACAGGGAAGACGAGAAGCTCCATCTTTGCCAGGTTGAGCTGCAGGTGATGTTCTTTTATCCATTCTGTGATGTCCCCCAGACAGCTTGAGATTTGTGCAGCCACTGTGGGATCATCTGGTTGAAATGGTAGAGCTGTGTGTCATCAGAATAGTAATGGTAGGAGAAACCATATGCCTGTATGATGGGTCCTAGTGATTTAGAGTAAATGGAGAAGAGGAGGGGTCCAAGAACTGAACCTTGAGGAACCACTGTGATCATTTAATGTGCTTTGGATACCTCCTCTCTCCTGGCAACCCTGAAAGACCTACCTGTGAGATAGGATTCAAACCAGTGAACTGGAGTTCCTGTGATGCCCAGTGATGAGAGGATGGACAGAAGAATCTGATGATTCACAGTGTCAAAGGCAGCAGATAGATCCAGTAGGAGGAGAACTGATTATTTGGAAACAGCTGTAGCAATCTACAGGGCTTTAGTAACCGAGAGTAATGTAGTCTCGGTTGAATGGCCCCTTTTGAAACGAGATTGTTTGATGTCCAGCTAGTTATACCATGAGAGAAAAGATGAATGAATGAATGAATGAATGAATGAGGCATTTATATAGCGCTTTCATATGTACTACTGTACACCCAAAGCGCTTTACAATCATATCAGGGGTCTCTCCTCATCCACCACCAGTGTGCAGCATCCACTTGGAGAGGAGAGAGAGTGAAAGAGCCAATTCAATGGATGGGGATTATTAGGAGGCCATGATTGGTATGGGCCTATGGAGGGAATTTGGCCAGGACACCGGGGTTACACCCCTACTCTTTACGAGGAGTGCCATGGGATTTTTAATGACCACAGAGAGTCAGGACCTCGGTTTAACATCTCATCCGAAGGACGGTGCTTGTTTCAGTACAGTGTCCCCATCACTATACTGGGGCGTTAGGACCCACACAGACCACTCTTCCAGCAGCTACCTGGTTTTCCCAGGAGGTCTCCCATCCAGGTACTAACCAGGCTCAGCCCTGCTTAGCTTCAGTGGGCAACCAGTCTTGGGCTACAGGGTGATATGGCTGCTGCAGATGAAACCTGGTTGAAAACATGCCTGTTTGTGCATGCCGGTGGTGATAAGATGTTTGAGAGCAAATGAGGGTAGGAGAGAGTAGAAGTCTGTAGCGTAAGGCTTCTCTAGAGGGAGGGGAGGATCTCCAGAGAAGTCTCTCTACTGGATCTTGACAGAAGTTGTAATTGTAATAGCATAAAATTCAAACAGATTATTATTGCATAAGAGAAGAGTGAGTTGCGTATTTCCAATTGTTAGAAATGAGAAGACCTGTACCCTCACCCCTCCTAGACTGGTGAGGAGTGTGAGAGAAATAGAAGTTGTCGCAGGTCTTCACATGAGGAGGCTGAACGCTTCCAACAGCAGCGCGCACACTAAATAATATACTGCTTTTCAACATTTGAGTGTACACGCCCTTACAATTGGCACACTAAGAGCCAATAGCCTATGAATGGCTGAAATCGCAAACTAATGTTGGACAGCACAGCACTTAAGTGCAATAACACAGCAAATGGGTCTGTTATTCTTATTAGCAACACGAATAATTAAAAATGCAAGTTACTATAAAAGTAGAAAATACAAATGAGCAGACAATGAAAATTAATTAAGCAAAACAATTACGTGCTCTCGCCATCTGTGACCAAATCGTTTCTCCTGTTTTCCCATATTTAAACAGAAATATGACCCATGTGGACGGCATAAGCCTGAGAAAAATATTGTCTTCGGAGGGGGGATGGGAATAGACTGTATAAAGATTGAAATTGCGAAATGGCTTTAAACAGTTACTAAACAAACTGTAAAATGCATCTATTTCATGCATGGTTTGCTTCTGGACAGCTGGATCAGATGTGTTTAATTAGGGTGGAGCTAAACTCTGCAGAGCAGTGGCACTTAAAGAGCTGAATTTGATTCCACTGCAGTAAATGCTACTTCACATGAACTCCTGCATGTGAGTTTAGGCAACTCTAGGATCTGAGAATGCAACATGTGGCAGAAATTTTCCCAGTTTTATAATTAGAATTGTTTATAAATCTTCTAATCAATTAAAAAGCATTAAGGTGTATCACTGGTGTTTTATTGTCATTAGCTCCCTGAGGTTTTCTGCTAAAATAAAAGCTTTAGTTATTTAAAATTTTAAGTTATTAAATAAAATATTTAAAGGTAATTAAGCAAAACGAAGAAATTATTAACAACTACAATTCATTGTAAAGTAATGCATTTGACTAACTGCAAATAATTAATTTTAAAATATTCACACATTCACTCTTATTTGTATGACTGTTAATGTTTCTTGTCTAAATGTAAATGTTTTTCTTCAGATTTCATTGTTTTGAATTTAAAATATATCAGAGTAATTACTTGAAATTGCTGCTGGTTACTTTTTAGTTTTTAAAAAAGTTAGAAAATAATACTTGAGGACAGGCTGAAAGGTAAAAATGTTCAAATAACAATTTGAAACGGCTGCAAATACAAACTGCACAGGTCAGTGTGTGGTAGTAACATTTGCCAAACTAATGTTGTGGACTGTTGCTGTATGTCTTTGTAGATTGTCTGGCTGTATGGTGACAGAGGAAGGCTGTGATTATGTGTCTTCAGCTCTGAGTTCAAACCCCTCACACCTGAGAGAGCTGGATCTGAGCTACAATCACCCAGGAGATTCAGGAGTCAAACTGCTCACTGATAAACTCAACCATCCAAAATACAGACTGAATAACCTCAAGTATGTAGAGCATAAAGAGTTTTGATTAAACAACTACAAAAACAGCATTACAAACTTCACTTATTAAAAGTTATATAATTTTTTTAATTCACTCAAAAAAGATCTTATTGAGAATTTACAGAGGTTTAGCTCTAGTTATACTACGGGGATGTTGAATGCTTCATTCTGATTGGCTGACAAACATTCCAAGGTGTGCAATTATTTCCAGTAAACGCAAAGCTAAAGTAGTTCCAGGCAGGTCTTGACTGCATTACAGTTCCTTATAACTTTGCCAAATAATTTAAGTTATTTCAAAGGTCCTGACAGCCTACGTTAGCAAAAGAACCAAAACCTACAAAGACACTGACCAAACTAATAAACATAACAAACAATAGCATATAAATCAGAAACCATTTCCATGATTTTCCTACTAAATAACATTTTATTTGCTTTCTCCTCTCTCTTCCATACGAACACACACACATACAGTACAGACACGCACACATATACACATGCACAGAAACTTGTCAGAGCTGCCCTGCAAGTTCATCCGTAAAATAGTTTAGGAACTTATGTAGTATGGCTAAAAAAGGATCTGTATTAAGTGAGGTTTGATATCTAGCTTTCTTCAAGGGGTGTCTGTCAAAACAAAAGATTCATTCGGGGCTGTACACAATACAGCTGTACATGGACTTTACGGAGTTAATCTGTATTCACCATAGGTGTGTGTGTACATATGCAGATATATGGGGTTTGTGTATATGTGTGTGTGGCCTACAAATAGAAATAGAATAAAGATATGAATTAACTTACATGTCTCAAGTATTATCCAAAGACATTATTTACATGAAGAATTTTTACAAATTTAGAAGAAATTCTTAGATTAAATTTTATGATTTTTTTTATATATATAATTTTACAATGGGATTGTGTGCCAACACCTAGTGGTTAGAAATGGAAAAACACATTCAAACACATAACTGCTCATGAGGTAGTTTACGTAAACTTCATGTAAGCATAAACATTTTGTAAATTAACTTCAAAATGAAGTTTATAACTTAAAATAAAGAGAGATTCAGTTACCACTGGGACTGCCAGTTTGCTAAAATGTTAAACAGCAAGCACAAACTATGCAAAAGCGGCAGCCCTTCCTGGGCACTCCGTCATGTCTTGTTTATTTATTTATTTCACTCAGTGTCCAAATTCACTCATTCAATTTCATTCACTCCTTCAGTGGACTATATTAGTGGAGTAATGTAGGGAATAATGAATGAGGGTATAGGGGGTGATTCCGAACACAGCAAAAGTGTTACTCCCAGGAAATCACGGCAAGAACATTTTTGAAAACTTTAACCAGGGAGAGATTTACTCATGCATATAAACAACCCCCACAGAGTAGACTTGAGAAACTATACCTCAAAAGACAACTACGTACTCAAAAGACTACGCCACCCCGGGGGTAATGGAAACATTGGTCAGGACATGAAACAGAGATGAAGTACAAAAAACTTTAAAACCAATAAAAATCTTTAAAAAAAACAATAAATAAAACCATCAATTAACATGCAAATATAAAAATCATAATTCTGCCTCTACGCCAGGGCTGGGGACCTAGCTCTCCTAACCTCTAAAAAACCACACCAAACACTCGTGCACCTCCAAGTGTTGAACACTCACACAGAAGAGTACCGCCATCAAGCAGAGAGAAAGGGCTCGTCCATCACGCTATCACTGGAAAGAAAGCGAAACTACAATTTAGTCACACAAACTTACTCACACTTACACCCTCCTTGTAAATTGTAACTGTTTACTGATTAACTGTGACACTGTGTGTTTTCTAGTGTGGATCATGGAGGAGAGATCAGGATTACAGCAGGACTGCGCAAATGTACGTATACACGCACACACATACTCTCTCACTCAGACACACTTACACACTCAACAAACACACACACACTCTCACACTCAGATTTATATCTGGTAAACTATACTGAGACACTGGTGATATATTGAACATGAAGAGTTCAGATACATTAAAAGAGCAGACAGATTCATAATTCCGGATTCTGTATTACAGAAAGATCTTAATCTTAGAATCCTATCTTATCTGTTTGGTAATCGTGGCAATTTCAGTCAGAACCTCATTTAGGACAAAACTATTACAGAATCACATTTAAGTGCATAATCTTAGCTACGGATAGGAAAAGGGTTTTACAGTAACATTCTAACTTGACAACAAAAAAAAAAAATCCTAAAAACTGTTTTAACTTTAGGACAACCACACATTTCTTAAAGGGTTAGTTCACTTTCAAATGAAAATTAGCCCAAGCTTTACTCACCCTCAAGCCATCCTAGGTGTATATGATTTTGTTCTTTCTGACGAAGACAAACTGAGAAATATTATTAAATATCCTGATGTATTCGAGCTTTATGATGGCAGTATGCATTACCAAACGAGTATGAGCTGTCTCCATTCATATCCATACATCCATCATAAATGTATGCCACACGGCTCCAGGGGGTCAATAAAGGCCTTCTGAACTGTAACGATGCGTTTGCCAGACTGCCTTCCTTATTCTTGACATTTGATATTCAACAGTGCTTTGATCTGCCTGCACTGACCCCGTTTTCTTTAAGAGCTGCTGTGCAGCCAAAATTATATACCAGTTATCACTGTAAAGCTGCTTTGACACAATCTGCATTGTAAAAAACACTATATAAATAAAGGTGACTTGACTTCAAATTATGAAAAAAACGGCATCGGCGTCGCGTCAGTTCCGTAAGTTGAATAGGGAAGGTGGTCAGTTGGAAACTGGATATTTGATTTTATAACTTGTTAAATATAGATCTTTTTTTATTTTGTTTTACACAAACGCATCGCTTCGCTTTAGAAGGCCTTTATTAACCCCCAAAGCCGTGTGGCATACATTTATGATGGCTGGATATGGATGGAGACACTTTCTTAGCTCTTACTCGTTTGGTAACGCATACTGCCATTATAAAGCTCGGATGCGTCAGGATATTTATTAATATTTCTCAGATTGTCTTCGTCAGAAACAAGAAAGTCACCTAAAAAAACCACCTAGGATGGCTTCAGGGCGAGTAAAGCTTGGGGTAATTTTCATTTGAAAGTGAACTAATCCTTTAAGTGCATTATTATCGTTGGTTGCTTGGTAACAGAACTGAGTACCGAACTCAAGATTTCCTAACTACAGATAAAATGAGATTTAGTTAGATAGGATAAGAATCCTAAATGAAGTTAAGATTTGCTTCTGTAATACAAATTTGTGAAATTCCTAAATTAACTTGTAAGATCTGATTTTAAGACCCCCCCAGAATATGCTGGTTAGGTATGTTTTGAAGCATGGCAGCTGGTTAATGCTGGTCCTTAGTTGGTCATGAGCTGGTTTCAGCTTGTCCTGAGCTGGAGCTAGTTGCTTAGGACCAGCATAAACCAGCTCATGACCAGCTAAGGACCAGCATTAACCAGCTGCCATGCTTCCAAACATACCTAACCAGCATATGCTGTTTTTCAACAGGCTTAAGATAGAACGTTTCTGTAATACACCCCTGATGTGTTTTCTCTCCATTAGATTCTTATCATCTCACGCTGGATCTGAACACAACACATAAACGCCTCCATCTGTCTATGAGGAACAGAGTGATCACTGACACTCTCATAGCCTTTCATTCGTATCCTGATCATCCAGACAGATTTGATTGTTTTCCTCAGGTGTTGTGTAGAGAGAGTGTGTGTGGACGCTGTTACTGGGAGACTGAAATTGAGTTGAGTGAGGATGTGGATATATCAGTGTCATATAAGAGCATCAGCAGGAAGGGACGGGGTAAAGAGTGTAAGTTTGGACGTAATGATCAGTCCTGGAGTTTGAACTGCTCTGACTTACATTACACATTCAGGCACAATAACATAGAGACTAAAATCCCTCTAAAGCCCATCAGCCTTATATATAATAAAATAGGAGTTTTTGTGGATCACAATGCAGGAACTCTGTCCTTCTACAGCGTCTTCAGAGACACAATGAGCCACATCCACACAGTGCAGACCACATTCACTCAACCGCTCTATCCTGGGTTAAGGGTTTCTGGATCATTAGTGAAACTGTGTTGATGAATCAGAATAGACTCTAGAGAGATTCTACCCATAATACTTTGAGCTGCATGATAAATCAGTGACTGTCACAGGCCGGCTTCACTAGATAATCCAAGATAAGAGGCTTGGCGCAGAAAGGCGATGAACACTTATATTTAATACAGTGGTTCCCAAACTGGGGGGCACGGCAAGGCTGAGGGATAGTGTACAGTCAGCAGATTAGTATGCAAAATAAA
>RJVU01075378.1:7060-26271 GCA_003731715.1 Anabarilius grahami
GGAATTTTGGGTTTTCATGAGCTGTATGCCAAAATCATCAGTATTAAAACAATAAAAGACCTGAAATATTTCAGTTGGTGTGCAATGAATCTAAAATATATGAAAGTGTAATTTTATCATTACATTATGGAAAATAATGAACTTTTATCACAATATGCTAATGTTTTGAGAAGGACCTGTATATGTATGTATGTATGTATGTATGTATGTATGTATGTATGTATGTATGTATGTATGTATGTATGTATGTATATATGTATGTATGTATATATGTATGTATGTATGTATGTATGTATGTATGTATGTATGTATGTATATATGTATGTATGTATGTATGTATATATATGTATGTATGTATGTATATATATGTATGTATGTATGTATGTATGTATGTATATATATGTATGTATGTATGTATGTGTATATATATATGTATGTATATATATATGTATGTATGTATATATGTATGTATGTATATATATGTATGTATGTATGTATATATGTATGTATGTATATATGTATGTATGTATGTATGTATGTATGTATATATCTCCTGTAAATGCTAAACTCATCCGAATATATATATATATATTACTGTTAAGGACATATATCTGAAAGTTAAATTTATTGTTTAAAAACATAGATGGAATATCACAATAGCAACTATAAATTTAGATTGAATGATTCTACTCGATTGTATATTATAGTGAATAATAAAGACTACTGTCAAACGACAAAAAAAAAAACTTAAAATTTTAGGATTTTAATTTGTCATTCTTTAGAAGTAAACAACATAATGAATAGTGTTGGGTAAGTTACCCTAAAAAATAATTAATTACATATTTTAATAGTGTAATAGATTACTGTAGGATACTGATTACTCTCTCTAAAAAGTATTGCATTACTTAGGCTACTAATCCCATATCAAGGCTACACTAAAAACATTAACATTAAATTTTGATGTAAAATCCACTAATGTTTTGTTCTATAGTCTTTACAGAATTTAATGCAATTACATCAGAATTAACTGTAGTTAAATTACAGTAAAATTAAGAGTAATCCCATTCTTTACGCTTTCAACTAATTGTTCCCACACCTTGTCAGAACACCATAGCTAGAAGCGGCTGATTTCAGATCATCTTCCTCGTTACTCTAGCAACAGTCGAACTCATATACCAGGCGTGTAATCTGTTCCCAGATCAGCGCTTTATTGCTGACCGTTGCCCTTCCCAGAATGCACCTCGCTGCGCAGTGACGACAATAACAAAACACAGCAGCAGGAGAAACAGCATTAGCGGATCCTTACACAACCCTGCGAGAGAAAAATCTCGATGACAAAACTCATATCTTATCACCACCCCTCCTAACCTACATGGCTTGAAATATGAAGCACTTTATCCCATCTCATCCTGGATGAATTTGTGCGTTTTATGGGAATTAAAAATAAAGGCCCGTGTTTGGAGTGATGAGCTTTAGCCTGTTAGCCCGACAGCTTCAACCTCTAGCTGACAGAAACCTCTACATCTCTGCCAAAAACAACCTATTAATCTGCTTAAATGCAGAGAATGGACTGAAGACAGCTCAGGTAAGACAAATTGAGACGGGTTTAGCTTCTTATATTGCAGATGTTGAGGTTTAAAATCAAATACCGGATAATTTGAGGCTGTTTGGCTCACTAATATAGGAATTGTGGCACGAAATATAACTAGATAATGTAAACGAAAAACATGTGTAGGTTGTCGAATGAGGGTTTAGTCGAGGTTTTGCTGTCATGTATTGTCATATTGATGAGGTTTTGGTGTTTGCTGGTGATATTTGGACATACTGTCACCCTCCCTAAACAGTGACCAGGGCCTTTGAAACAACAAAACAAAGACTGGTAGTCTCCTATTTGCTTGTTAACACGGTTTTTTAAAGAAACAAACAGTTTTAGGTCATATTTTGGCTCAGGTTTTAACTGCTCGCCGAAGGGGAAAGCTGTCAATCAATATTGACACATAATAAGTTGAAACAAACAGACTAATATAAATCGTGGTCCTCGTTATACTTGACCAAAACAATATTGTATGCAGTTTTTAGCTTGTTTACCCCTCATTTAATGGACTTCGGTAAAGTTGGTTTTATATTCGCACATTCGGACTTCTGATCAAGTAAGACTTTCCAATAAATGTGCAATAAATTAATGTTTACGAATTTTAAGCAGCGACATGATATTGACAACCAACGATTGTCAACTTACAACATTTTTCACAGTCGATCAAAATAGGCAAGTATTGTTTTAATGGCATATTTACTTGTGAATGTCCACTGAATGTCCAATGTAGTGTGATTAACAAGCTATTGAATACTGATGCCCGAATGTGCGAATATAAAACCAACTTTACCGAAGTATTTAATGGCAGTAGTTACCCATGTGGTCAACGCCAACCATGTGCTATTCCTGGTAGACTCGCCTTATTCCCTGTATCCATAATAACAGTTGTCGTTATAATGCATCCAAACTTTGTAAAGTCAAAGTTTTACACCCGTTCATGGGGAATTAAGGCACAAAGGCTCTTTTAGTTTGTGTTGATGGTGTTTACCCACAGGGAACAAACATGACTCAGCCTGAATATGGTCATGCTGATCTGTGTGCAGTTTTACATCTCTAACCACATTATAGCTCATGTAATAATCTGAAAAGCTTTCTTTATTGTCACGGCCTAGAATGATGTCCCTGATCACTGTGAATAGCCAGTTATCTAGGGGTTTTCCAGCTTGGTATCTACTGAAACAGTCATGTAGGGTTGGATATGTCTTGTAGGTTACATGTGCTTGTACAGATTAACTGTCACCCCCCTTTTTGAGCATAGATCTGAACCTCAATGCTTGTATTTCATAAATGCTTTGGGATACAGACTCAAGGTTAGTCTGCTTCTAAAGAAGATTGCTGAAGTAAAAGCAAGTGTAAAAAAGAAAGTTATAAATGTTTAAGTTTACTGTAAAGCAAATGTATTGAACAAAAAAAAAATATTTTATACAAAATATGTATTTTACAAAATAATTTGGACTTTAAAGTTCCAAAAAAACAAAGCCATATGTTGTGATCCAAATTTGAAGTTTTTAATCTTAAAAATTGAGCCAGCTAAAAGGTTTCAAAGTACAGTTTACATAGTTGCACAATGTCCAATTTTAAAACAGATTTCATAGGATGAATTTGGAATGTTTAAGCTTTTTTATGATTAATAAATATTTGAAAGCGTGCCAAGTGTCCTGCTACCAGACTTCGGTAAAGTTGGTTTTATATTCGCACATTCGGACTTCTGATAAATTCAGACTTTCCAATAAATGTGCAATAAATTAATGTTTACGAATTTTAAGCAGCGACATGATATTGACAACCAACGATTGTCAACTTACAACATTTTTCACAGTCGATCAAAATAGGCAAGTATTGTTTTAATGGCATATTTACTTGTGAATGTCCACTGAATGTCCAATGTAGTGTGATTAACAAGCTATTGAATACGGATGTCCGAATGTGCGAATATAAAACCAACTTTACCGAAGTTGCTACCAGGACAGTTAACAGGCTATAGGCCTTTTTGTGTGGTAGATATAACCATTTAAACCTTTTATTAACCTGTTTTTGTTTAAAATTGTATGTATTTTAAATTCTAAGTTAATTAAAATGTTGTTTTTCATCATCACTTGTAAGTTCTGATGTAACTTGACTTGAATTGTGTGCATTTTATTCATTTTCGATCAGACAGCCATAATTGACTAGATGAACAAATCAAGCTGGAGGCAGACTCAGCGGAGAATTCAACATGAAGCTGTATGTGTTTCAAGTCAACAACGGAAGCACATTAACGTTTGACACTGAACTTGCTGTCCAAACGTAAGAGATTTGAATGTTTTTAAGAAAAAGTTGATCAGTGAATGGTTAATCCCTAATTTGCTTCCACCTGTATGTTTTATGTGAAGTCATGACGTAGTGCTGTTTTACAGAACACATTTTGTGTACATTTTTTGTGTTCATCTTCAAAACACAAATGAAGACATTTTTAATAAAATGTGAGAGATTTCTGTCTCTCCATAGATAGTCTATGCAATTACCTCTTTGACACTTCAAAAAGTGAATAAAGAGATCATAAAACAAATCCATATGAATTAAGCAGTTTAGTCTAGATTTTCTCAAGAGACGCGATCGCTTTAAATGATGAACAGATTGAATTTAGCCTTTTATTCACGCAGTTTTAGCCAACATTTGTTGGTCTTTGTTAATGTTACTTTGTAATTTCATATTGCATTAACTAATGTAAACATTTGCAACCTTTAATGTTATAGCATATTAGTATTAGAATTCATAAAAATTAATGTTAACAAAGATGGCTAAATGTACTGTTTAAATACTGTTTATTGTTTGTTACCTATTGCATTAACTAATGTTAACACTTACAGCCTTATTGTAAAATATTATTTTTGTCTTCAAACATCTTAAAAGAAAATTGAATGAGTTTGTCTGAATTTACATAAAATGTACTTATGTTAATAATATTTTACGTATGAGAAAATGCATTATTTTGAGTAATATACTATGCAAAATATGAAATATGTTGATACTTAGAAATGCAAAATTCTTTATTTATTGATTACATTGTTCCAGTGTAATTGCCTGTATAATCTATGATGGTTAAGGTGCAAATGTAAATTATTACAATATTACATAAGAGTTCTTGGACTTTTTTTAAAGAACCAATTTCCATGATCAGTGTTTGTCTGCAGATTTGTATAAATTGAGTCCTGATTTGTTTTACTGGATAACTAAAAGCGTAATGTGTTGTGCTTCATGCTCTTTATAGTGTTTTGGACCTTAAACATGCCATTCAGGCCAAATATAAAATTGCAATCCAGCACCAGGTGCTGGTGGTCAATGGAGGGGAGTGTATGGTGGCAGAGAGGCGTGTGTGTAGTTACAGCGCCGGAACGGTGAGTAACAAGCAAAATCACACACACACACACAAAAACAAACAGAATTTTTGCTTTTCGACATTTGTTTAGAGGGTAATATTAGTTATTATATATGAATAATATAGTCAAAGGCTCAACCGTTGCTACAAATTACACTACTAAACTGTTTGACGCTTTCAAGAACCAAAAATCACAAAGAAACACCATAAAAGTTGTAAATATAATTGTATTATTATTATTTTAATAGCTTTCAGTACATTTAAAGGGTTAGTTCACCCAAAAATGAAAATTATCTCTTGATTTACTCACCCTCAAGCTATCCTAGGTGTATATGACTATCTTCTTTGAGACAAACACAATTGGAGATATATTTAAAAATATCCTGGCTCTTCCAAGCTTTATAATGGTTGTGAAGGGGGGGGGCCACATTTTGAAGCCCAAAATAAATGCATCCATCCATCATAAAAATAATCCATACGGCTCCAGGGGTTAATAAAGGCCTTCTGAAGCGAAGCGATGGATTTTTGTAAGAAAAATATCTATATTTAAAACTTATAAATTAGAATAACTAGCTTCTAGCAGACGACCGCATGACGCGATGTATGATGCAGGATGTAGGAGTAGAGTAAGCTTAGACGCCTCTCGCGTGCAACAAACTCAAGCTCCTCTTCTCTTATATCGAAATCCTCTGACACAAGGACAAAAAAATTCTCATTTTAGACTTCTAATTAGTGATCGGTGTTTTGTTTTGCTCTATTCTCTACGCTTTTGCATTCGTCATTACGTCATGTGTCGGGACAGAGGTTACTCTTCCGCCGCAAATCGATGCGTACGGCTGTCTGCCGGAAACTAGTTATTATAGTTAATAAAGTTTTAAATATAGATATTTTTCTTTAAAAAACCCATCGCTTCGCTTCAGATGGCCTTTATTAACCCCCTGGAGCCGTATGGATTACTTATATGATGGATGCATTAAATCTGGCCCCCCTTTCACAACCATTATAAAGCTTGGAAGAGCCAGGATATTTTTAAATATATCTCCTATTGTGTTCGTCTGAAAGAATATAGTCATATACACCTAGGATGGCTTGAGGGTGAGTAAATCATGGGATAATTTTAATTTTTGGTTGAACTATCCCTTTAAAATGTGGCAGTGAAATATTGAGGTTCTTGAAGTAATGTGATGTCTAAACAGTGATTGATTTTTGTCTCTGGCTGCCTCAGGACACCAATCCGATCTTCTTGTTCAACAAAGAGATGATCCTGTGCGACCGAGCGCCAACCATCCCCAAAACGACCTTCTCCATAGAGAATGAGATGGAGCTGAAGGTGGAGGAGTCACTCATGATGCCTGCCGTCTTTCACACCGTCGCCTCCCGCACTCAACTAGCTGTGGTACAGGCCAACTTCTGTTCTGACCTAATGACCAACCCGTGTCTTCCTAGATTTACCCAGTTTTACACATCTATGCTCATCCATCCACACTATGTTACATCAATGATGTTTATTTAAGGTTTAAGCATAACTTTTATTTGAGAGAATAAATGCAAATACAGTCAAAGTAACAAAGCCTTTTTGTAAATGACACAGGCTTGGATGGAAGGGTTTGTTCCATTTGTATGCAAATGACTCTCATAATGCCTGATATTTTGCCCTTTTATAGGAAATGTTTGAGGTTGCCAAGAAGCTTTGCTCGTTCTGTGAGCGTCTGGTCCATGATGAACACCTTCAGCACCAGGGATGGGCGGCCATCATGGCTAACCTGGACGACTGCACCCTGTCCTATCAAAAACTCCTCTTGAAATTCGACACTGCTTACACAAATTACCAACAGGATTTTGAAGATATTAAATTAAAACTCACCAAGTATGTGAATCTTTGACTCCAGCTTCTTGTCTTTCTTTCTTTAAAAGTTTTAAGTTTTAAATTATTTTATTAAAACATCAAACTATTGTTTTTTGTTTATTTTTTTAAAACTAAAAAAGTTTGTTTTTATGTCTGCTATACCACATCTTCAGTTCTTAGTAGCAAAAAATTGTGTAGATCTTGTAGCAGAAATACTACAAATTCAAAAGTTTAAATGGATAGTTCACCAAAAAATTACAATTCTGTCATCATTTACTAACCCTAAGGTTGTTCCAAACCTGTATAAATTTCTTTGTTCTGTTGAACACAACGGAATATATTTTGAAGAATGTGGGAAACTGAACAATTCTGGGGCCCCACTGACTTCCATAGTATTTATTTTTTTCCTACTATGGAAGTCAATGGTGCCCTAAAGCAGCTTGGTTACAAACTTCCTTCAAAATATCTTCCTTTATGTACAGCAGAGCAAAGAAATGTATACAGGTTTGGAACAACTTGAGGGTGAGTGAATGATAACAGAATTTAAATTTTTGGGTGAACTATCCCTTTAAGGTCGTAAGTTTTTTGTTGTTGTTGTTGTTTTTGAAAGAAATGCTCATCTAGGCTGCATTGATTTGATCAAAAATATCACCACATGATCCTTCAGAAATAATTCTAATTTGCTGATTTGGTGCTCAAGAAACATTTCTTATTATTATCAATATTGACAACAAGTGTAAAAACGCATTTATTTGAGATAGCAACATTATAAATGTCTTTAATGACACATTTGATCAATTTTGTGAAGAGAGATGTATAGATCACTAATTCTAATGTCATTCATCAGGCTTGGCACTGCTGTCTCGGTCATGGCGAAGATTCCACTCCTAGAGTGTTTAACTCGGCACAGCTACAGAGAAAGCTTGGAGAAGTCCTGCTCCCCTCACCCAAGAACCACTGATGAAGAGAACTATAATGAGGATGATGAAGTAGGAGAAACATCCACCCAGTCGACTATCCTCTGTCCTGCTGACGGCCAGAAGAATCAAACGACACCTTCGCCGGTATCTGCTTCAGGAGAAACGTCATCCCAGGCGTCCTCCTCTCCTCAGGACAGACTGAAGAGCAGCTGTAGTCTAAAAGCAGCTCTACAGGAAGAGGAGGAGTCTCCAGAGAGGGGAGCCATACCCTCTTTTAATGTCACACTGTTGGATTGGATCAACGTTCAGGACAGACCTAATGATGTGGAGTCGGTAGTGAGGAAGTGTTTTGACTCGATCAACAGGGTGAGTAAAAGAGGAGTCATATTGGGAGGGAATGTTTTGGTCAAAACATGAATCAGTCCGTAAACTAGTGCTACCGTGAAGTAACCTGCAACAACCTTTATTGTGTTGAGCAAGCCAGTCATCAGCATTATGACGGTAGAAATTTGTCACCCAATAGATATTTTGCTATACTATTTATATCACATTACATATATTTGCACAGCTATTAGTGGGCAGAAATGCTTTACATTGCTTACAAAACACAACAAAAACAAAATTAACACTAAAAGTTGTGCATGTCGTCATCATCATGTTTACAAAACACATGTAATACGTGGACTATTTTACTGTCTATGATCACTCATTTTTGTTTGTTTCATTCTTTATGCTTCCAGCTTGATCCACGAATTATCCAACCCTTTCTAACTGAATGCCGTGAGACGATTACCAAATTGGATAATCAGAACATGAAGGCCATTAAAGGTCTTGAGGACAGATTGTATGCACTTGACCAGATGATAGCAAGCTGTAAAAAGTTGGTTAATGAACAGAAGGAACTTGCTCAGGTAAGCAAATCTCACTTTTATAGTCTATAAAAACAACCGCGACATATTCTACACATAAGTGGATTTAATTTTTTCCCTGAAGTCCACTTACTTTTTTTTATGACCACCCTCTCTCTTTTGCTACTGCAACTTTTAAGATGTATATGATTTGTTAACCTTAAAATAGGTTACAAGTTACAGTACTTATTCTTTTTTCGGGTTTGTGGGTTTAACTGCCAGGTCTAATATAGTTGGTCCTGCCCCGTCCTTCAATAACAGCCTCATTATAAAGCTGTATTACTTTTTGACAGATCGACAAAGCGATAAACTTTAGCCACATGTTTCTAATGTTTGAATCTGTCACAAAGCTGTGCAAAACACTTGAAAATGCCAGTGTGGATTTTTTTTCAGAAAGCTCCTCATCCTCATGTGTTCTCCTTTGCCTTCCACTAGGGATTTCTTGCCAATCAGAAGAGGGCTGAAAACCTGAAGGACACCTCGGTGCTGCCTGACCTGTGTCTGAGTCACGCCAACCAGCTGATGATCATGCTGACCAATCACAGGAAGCTACTTGACATCAAGCAGAAGTGTACCACTGCCAAACAGGAGCTCGCCAACAACCTTCAAGTCCGTCTCAAGTAAGAGCAGCATCTTTTCTTCTTCGTGGGCAATACGATTAAACAGTTTGTTTTGAATTTGGCCAGAACATGCAATTTGATTTTGGCAATTTTCAATTTAGTATACTTTTATGACATAAATTGTAAGCATTTCCTAGCTGCACTGTGATGTCTCCTCCATCAGATGGTGCTGCTACGTGATGCTTCACGCTGATCAGGATGGAGAGAAGCTACAGGCTCTCCTGAGGCTGCTGACGGAGCTGCTGGAGCGCGTACGGGTGGTGGAAGCGCTCAGCACTGTGCCACAGATGTACTGTCTCGCCGTAGTGGAGGTGGTCAGGCGCAAAATGTTCATAGGACACTACAGACAAGTAAGAGTCAGCTACTTTAATTCATAATTTTATAAGAAACAGTGGGAAGGATGTTAAATGTGCATGTTTTGTTATAGAGATGAGGTTATAAAAGTGATTTAGCAAAGTTGACCAGATATAGAGTGAATAATATGAGCTAATATAATGATGATAATAATAATGTTTTTTTTTTTTATTTCTGCACATTTGATTGTCATTTCTTACAAAAGTAACAGGGATAGCTGTTAATTTTTTATTTATTATTTCTTCCAGTGGGCCAATGCTCTTGTCAGAGATGGGAAAAACCTCTATGAGGCAGAAAAAGCAAAAAGGGAAACCTTTGGGAAGCTCTTCAGTAAGTTCATTTTAGGTATTTAAATGGCTTCTTTTTTGTTCGAGAACAAGCATTGACATCTGAGTCCACATTAATTGTAAGATTGTTTGAGGAGATTGCTTTGAAAACACTGCTTTTGTTTCTCTTAGGGAAATCGTTCCTCAGAAATCGGTTGTTTCGAGGACTGGACTCGTGGCCACCCTCTTCGTTTTGCGTGAGTCTTTGAATGCGTTTTTATCTTTCAGGATCCCTTCATGGTCTTTTAGCATTAATGAGTATTTTCTTTGTTTTTGTGTTTAGACTCGAAAGCCTCGAAAGTTTGATTTTGAGCTTCCAGATATTTCCCTGAGTGACCTGCAGTATCTCAAGTCCTGTTGTCCTTCCGAGGTTCAGCTTTACCTCAGGTAAACGACTTGTATCCGGTCTCGGCCGGATATATATATATTATATTTACTTTCATTGCATAATTTTCAAAAGGGGTGATGTAATAAAGGCTGTTTTACATTTTGTGTGTTCTTTCCCTATCATCCTACACTTCAACTTATAGGCCTGTAGGTGGCATATGGACTTCATTTAACTAACTATGACAGCTTAATCAAAAAATCGCATTGATAACAATCGTATTGATGAGAGTAAATTAAACACTACTTACCATTAATATGACTTCAGGTAATGCAAGGTTTTGGTGAGTGCTTTGTAATTTGTCTTCACATTAGATATTTTAAGACATGCAATTCAGTTGCAAATGAGACAAACCACAGATCCAGATTACTTCACAAATGCTAATTCATACAGACAGACTGCAAAGAAAGATACTTGTTGTCTTTTTTTATTTTAGCCAACAGACAGTGGCTATGTAGTTTTAAGAAGCTTCTCTCAAAAGCTAAAACAGTGAAATTCCTAACATTAATTCCAATAATGTTACATTTATACTTTGTATTGTAGCACAGTGCATTTATTCTGCAACCACAATCGCAAACATTATGGTCGAGAATCATGTTTAGATTTATTATAGTACATCTTAGAGAAGGTTCGCTTGCAGATTTAGTAGCAGCAAATCGCACACGTGGCCTCGTCACTGTATGACACTTTCATTCGAGGAGAATTTCACAATGGACATCGCTAAACTCCAACATACTGGGCCGAAAATGTATCCTTTTAAGAAAAAAAGCTCTGTTAGGGGGATTTAAGCTTGTGACATCAACCCCAAGCAGGAAAGATAGTGGAAGTTTACCAATGCATGATAACAAAATGTCAAGTGTGTTAAAAAAAGAAAAGAAAAAAGTTTACAGGCCAAATAAACAGCATGCCAATATCTCGACGATTATTTTTAATTAATCGAGAGAAGCAGAAATCATTGTCACGATTAAAATACGATTAATCGTGCAGCCCGAATTCAGTCACAATACTGATGTCTCTTCCGTAACTTCACAACCATATTTAGTTATATATGTCAAACTGCTTTTTTTTTCTGCATTCCTTTGGCCTTTCAATCATGGCTAAAAACTCTTAAATGATGGTCTGTGTCAGTTGTTCTTTGTCTGATGCCTGTTTTTTTTTCATCAGGGTCCCCACATTGTGTGACTTCGAGCCTCTTAACCATCATGTTGAGGTTCTCCATCAGCTGGTTCAGGCTGCGCAGAGTGTGGATGAGATGTCACAAACTATCACAGACCTACTAAATGAACAAAAGGTGCTTTGTTTTCACAATCATTTCATTTTTATTGCTGAAGTGTTTGAAATATTGGATGTTGTACAACTTTAAATTCAGCATGAAATATGATTTACCCTATCTTTAACCTATAAAATTCTAAATGCATTTTATCGATCTTATTGTGATTTATCCATGCATATTCTTTGTGGTGATGTATGCTGGATTTCTCCTTAAAGTAAATACTTAATGTAAAAAATATATATGCAGCTTAAAAAATATATATATATAGTCTAATTTGACTTTTATAGCAATGTGAATTATCATATGATCTTAATGTGTTGCATTGGCCTTGTAGATTTCCTGTAGCCAGATTGCTCAGAGATCCAATGCATTAACACCCAGATCTGAAAGCACAACTGCAGTCACCTCTACCTCCATCAAAACATTGTCCACTCTCAGTTTAAAAGCACCGGACTGCCATCCCGTGGCGCTTCCTGGTCCCCTGGAGGACCTATCACCTGACAGCATAGATGCCCAGACCTTTGACTTTGAAACCATTGGGCACCCCAATATGGATCCTGTATTACACCAAGGCTCGTTAGACTTAGATTCGTTGGCAGAAAGTCCCGAGTCAGACTTTATGTCAGCTGTTAATGAGTTTGTTATCGAGGAGACCTTGATGTCACCTAACCCCATCAGTGATCCTACAAGTCCAGAGATGATGGTGGAGTCTCTCTACTCCTCCGTCATAAATGCAATCGATAGCAAGCGTATCCAGGACACTACTACCCTTCAGAAGGAAAATTCAAAGATCGCAGCTCTCAAGCTGTCAGCAGACAGGTACCGTTTCGCTGCGGAAGAATCCCAGAACAATTTGAGGAAAGTTAAAGAAGACCTTTACCACTTTCGAGGACTTGTTTTGAAGGAGCAACGAGACTTCGGATTCGCCCTGAAAACTATGACCATTGAGGTTCGAAACGCTCTCAACAGTGTCAGATACTGTCACGAGGATGAACAACAATCCAATCTCCAGAGTTTGAAGGACGACCATGAAAAGCAGATACTTACTCTCACGGAAGAGCTGGAAGGCAATCGGAAGATTGTCCGAGATGTCCAGAGAGCAATGCTGGAATTGGAGGGGCTTGTGGAGCGCAAGGAGAAAGAAATATCACAGCTGGAGAGTGAGAGAGAACGTTCTATGCAAGAACTGCAAGATCTTCACAAGCAAACTGTGCAGGACCTCGAGGAGAAGATCTTGAAGCAAAGTGAAGAACTGAAAGCTGCTTGGCTGTCCAAGGACGAACTTGCTGGGCAGCTGGATAACCTGCACTTTCAGATCGAGCATGGCCAACAGAAAATCAGACAGGAGATGGAGAATGCAGAGAAGGTGCACCTTCAAGAACTGGAGACACAGTTGAACCAACAACATGAAGCAGAGCTGCAATCTTTCAGATTGGAAAAAGAAAGTGCACTTGAAAAACTTGTCCAGGACAACCTGGTGAAGCTAAGAGATCTGATGGATTCCCATTCTGCTGAACTCAAGGAGCGCGATGGACGCTCGAAAGACTTGGAGGCTCGCATTACAGAACTTGCGGACGCCCGCTGCAAACTGGAAGTCGAGATGGCTCTTAAAGAGGCCGAAATGGAGGACATGAGGCTCCAGTATGAGGAGGCCAAAAGCACCCAAGAAGAGGTTTTGAAATCTGAGTTTACTACCCAAACAACCACCTTGCAGATGCAGATTGACACATTAAACCAGCAGCTCCAGCAGAAGAACGAAGAGTACGAGGTGGGCCTGGCCGAGCTCCGAGCGCTCATGAGGTTGGAGAAGGACCACTGCATCTCTGAACTCGTCGATCGGCACGAAAAGGAGAGCACCCTGCTCCGCCGCGAGTTTTCAGCGCTCAAGCAGAAGTCGCAGGATGCGGAGAAAGACTGCGAGGAACGAGTCCAGAAGATCCAGCGTGATCATGAGGACCAGCTTGCTGCCTTACAGAGGGAAAAGCAGGATGAGCAGAGGGCTTTCCAAGAGAAAGAGCAAGACCTAGAGATTGTTATCGGGGACCTGCAGGCGGAAAACTCACTACTGTCGGGAAGACTGGAGCAGGAGAGGGTGGAGGCCCTGCAGAGGGCAGAGATGGGGAAAGAGGAGGCAGTCAAAGCTGCATTACAAGAGGCCTTAAGAGACTTTCAACTCCAGAAAGAGGAGACTGAGACAAGACTGTTAGGACAAATTGAGCTACTTGAAAATCAGCTCAAAGACAGACAATCCACTGACATGTAAGTAAAATCAAAAGCTTCCATCTTGTTCGAAACCAACATTCTCTACGAAGATCATTCTAAGATTCAGTTTGCACAGTTAAGATTCAAAGCACAGTCTACTCAAATGATAGCTGTTATAAATTATAAATGGTGCATAATCACTAGTTATATTGCTCATGTTTAGGGATTTCAGCAAACCGCTGATCTTAAAGCTGAATTTTCAGCATCCTAACTGCAGTCTTCAGTGTCACATGATCAGAAATCATTCTAATATGCTGTTTTGCTGCTCAAGAAACTTTTCTTATTATTATCAATGTTGAAAACAGTTGTGCTGCTTAATATTTTTTTGGAAGCTGAGATACTATTTTTCAGGATTCTTTGATGAATAGAAAGTAAAAAAAAAAAAATAACATCATTTATTTGAAATTGAAATCTTTTTAACATCATAAATGTATTTACTTTTGCTTTTGAGCTATTTAATGCATCCTTTCTGAATACAATTATTTTTAAACAAAGTTTTAAACGGTAGTATAATTAGGCACCAACATTTTTGGATTGGCTCTTTTTACTTGAGCAAGCACCCAGAACATCTTAGTATTGTTTCAATGAGTTTTGCAGAAAAAAAAAATCCCTGTTTTTTTTTTTTTTCTCTTGGTTCTTTTGACAACAGTGTCATTTTCTTGTTGATTTGGTCATGAAGAACTCAATAAATCTTGCACTTTTAAATAAGGAAAGCATCTGCTGAGGACAAATGAAATGACACTAAAACAATGCTGCTCTAGTCCATTCAAATTAAAGCTTTTACCTCTAACTTTACTGTTAATTAAAAGCAGAAAACACACAGGCAGCAACATGCATTCACTTACTCTTTCTGATTTCATTCACTCTTGTGAATAATTAGCACATCAAAAAGAATGAACAAAAACTGTGAACCGTTTCATTTAAAACATTTCTTAAGTAGAAATTAGCAAGAAATATGATAACCCTGTTACATGTGCCAGTAAAATAGGGATTAATTAAAAACAGAAAACAGATTTGTGTTCAAGTCTTATACCAATCCCAGTAAATTGGAGGTTTTTGAATATTTATTTATATATTCTTGTGACTAATGTTTTACCAACAAGAAACAATTTAGAAAAAGTGGGAATGGCTATAATATAATTGTCTAGGCTAGCAATGAAAGGTTGTTAGTTCAAACCCTGCAAGAAACAAACCATGAACACCTTAAGAGCTCTAGAAAGACACAAAATGTATGCATTTACTTCATTATTACACATGAATGATTGTGAATGATTTTGTCAGTGCACAAGATGCAAAGAAAAATGTTTCCTTTAAAATGTAACAACTTGCTTTGCTTCTGAATTTGCATTGTGTAAAATTTTTTAGAAGGAAGCAGCAGCTAATTGACTTCTTAGTGTAATGAATGCAAAGCCAGGTTGATCTCCTGTATGGTATGGTCGATTCTCATGCCTACTTCTGTGTTTCAGAGTGGCAGCTTCTCTAGAGCAGACAGAGGCTGGTGAAGAGGCCGGCGCTGCATTGTCACTAGACAGTGGCCAGTGGACAGAGGAGAGGGCATCGCTCTTGTTCAAACTAGAGCTTCTGGAACGCACGAAGAATGAGGAGATGCAGAACCTGAAGACCTCACTTATTGCTGAACAGCAGGTTAGCAATAAGAAGATCTGATCTGCAGGAATTTTGATATTAGCTTCATTTGAATTGAAAGTTGACTTTTTTCATTGCAGTTAAGTTACTGACAAACTAAATTTTGTTGCAACTAAGTTGTACTAAAGTTCAGTAGGAAGCTTGTGGTGCATGTTTTAATTTTAGTAAACTCAAGTGTTGCTTACTTGATGACAGTTTTGGCAACAAAAGCCAGTAGGCAAAACATTCGAGTCACAACATCTTACATTTTGGACATGTCTTTTTTATACATTTTAAATTTAAAGCGTTAGTTCACCCAAAAATGAAAAACTTGTCATCAATTACTCACCCTCATGTTGTTCCAAACCCGTAAGACTTTCGTTCATCTTCGAAACACAAATGAAGATATTTTAAATGAAATGTGAGCGATTTCTGTCCTTTTATTGACAATCTATGCAACTACCACTTTGATGCTTCAAAAAGTTCATAAAGAGTCTGTAAAACTAATCCATATGAATTGAGAGGTTTAGTCCAGATTTTCTGAAGAGGCACAATTGCTTTATATGATGAACAGATTGAATTTAGGCTTTTATTCAAATATAAACATTGATCAGCGAACATAAACACAAGATCAACCGTATTTGTTTCGATGCGTGAGAACAAACCTCATTGGTTCTTGCGGAAGCTCAAGTTTACCACAGCTGATGTGTGAGTTGATGAATGTTAAAATGTGAATAAAAGCCTCAATTAAATCTGTTTAGCATATAAAGCGATCGAGTCTTGAGTCTTGATTCATATGGATTCGTTTTACAATCTCTTTATGAACTTTTGGTTTGAAACGACATGAGGCTGAGTAATTAATGACAGAATNCTTGCGGAAGCTCAAGCGTGATGAACCTCATTGGTTCTCGCATGTCAATCAAACATGCTTGAGCTTACGTTTACCACAGCTGATGTGTGAGTTGATGAATGTTAAAATGTGAATAAAAGCCTCAATTAAATCTGTTTAGCATATAAAGCGATCGAGTCTTGAGTCTTGATTCATATGGATTCGTTTTACAATCTCTTTATGAACTTTTGGTTTGAAACGACATGAGGCTGAGTAATTAATGACAGAATTTTGAACTAACCCTTTAAACTGAATATTAAAAATTTAAAGTCGGCATGAAATCAAAATCGACCCTATTTACTTTGTAAGCGCATATTACTAGTCTTGTGGTAAACAATTAATCCGTGCAAGTTAATACACAGAAAAAGTTTGTTTGTTGTTGTGATCTTTAATCAAAATCTGAAGTTACTCACCGTCTGGAATGGCGTTCCTTCCCTGATGACGTCAGTTTGACGGCTTGGGTTGAAAACGCTTAAACCACTCCCCTCCAACCGTTAGTCTGCTATGAGCGAGAGATGGAGAGGAGGAGCGCTAAAATAAAACCCTGCCCTCTATTCAATATTCCGTTTCACTTGGAAATACGTCACAACACTGAAGAAAAGTGTTTTGCAACTTCCGGTTCATGTAGTCTTTAGAATGTAGTTGCAAATTGTGCCGATTTAAATGTCACCAAGGCAATGTTATCTAATAAGTTGATATTATAATAATAATAATACAAATTAACGTCTAACATTAATAATAATACAAGACTTTTTAAAATTAAAAAGTAATGTTTTGCATTGTATGCCATTTATTTATTTTTTTTCGGAAAAAGTTTGTATTAATATAGCTTTCATGGACTTACATAATTCAGCTGAACTGCATTGAACTTACATAGTAGCTGTATATTTTCCAGCTATTATTAAAAATTATGAACCTAATCATTTGTTTGCAAAGATAACTTTTTATGAAAAATGTCTTCCTTTTTTTCCCGCTGACATAAAAAAACACAAATAACATGCATGGAAAATGTATTTTTGTGTTGGGGTCAGTAAAAATTGACAGGACAAATAAAAAACCTAAAATAAAAAATCTGAACTGCCTGAAAATATTGNGCATTGTATGCCATTTATTTATTTTTTTTCGGAAAAAGTTTGTATTAATATAGCTTTCATGGACTTACATAATTCAGCTGAACTGCATTGAACTTACATAGTAGCTGTATATTTTCCAGCTATTTTTAAAAATTATGAACCTAATCATTTGTTTGCAAAGATAACTTTTTATGAAAAATGTCTTCCTTTTTTTCCCCCTGACATAAAAAAACACAAATAACATGCATGGAAAATTTATTTTTGTGTTGGGGTCAGTAAAAATTGACAGGACAAATAAAAAACCTAAAATAAAAAATCTGAACTGCCTGAAAATATTGTTATTGTTGATCCTTGTAACTTTTTTGAACTAATGTTTTGTCCTTAATATATTTTAAATGTTCCCTAAAATAGCTTTTTTTAATGTGTTGTTCACTCCTAGACGAACTTCAATACTGTTCTGACTCGGGAGAAACTCAAGAAAGAACAAATCATCAATGATCTCACAGAGAAGCTCAAAAACGTGATGCAGCAACAAGAGAAAGATAAAGGTATAAAAACATTTTATATTTATCATATCATTTGAAAGAATTTCCACTTGTTGTTTTTCAAAGATCTGCTAGCAAACTGCACAGAAATGGTCAATGAGACCAATAAATGTTCTCATGATCGTTGCCCTCTTTTTGTTGTTTCCCTGAAGGCCTGATCGAAACACTCTCTGAGGACCGTGCCTCCATCCTTCAAGAGAAGAAACAGATGGAGGAAGAACTCAACCGTCTGCGAAGCACCGTCCTCGTCTCTTCATCTTTCTTTCCTCCCAATCCCATCCCTGTCGTCATGGAGGCTCACGGCGCATGTGGCCCCACCCACACAGAAGTTCTGTCACCGTCCACCCCTGACCCAGAAAGATTGGCGTCTATGGCTGCATTCAAGGATGAGGAGAGGGTGGAGTCGGCCGTGGAGGCCAGCATGATGACAGTGCAGTAAGCATCTGTGCTGACGTGCACATGCGACTTATTCATACTATAATAGTAAACCTGCAAAACTGAACTACCATACTTGACTCTAACAAACTGGCTACAACCGCACACACAGAGTGTATGTCATTAAAATGATCTAGAAGTTGGTTTGAAATTAATGATTTTATACTAGCAGTACAACGGACTGTTGTTCATAGTTATTTTTACTTTTTTGGCCTAGCTTCTCACTTAGTGGCATTCATTACTGTAAAACATCAAACCACATCCATGTTCAGTATATAATAAAAATGAGTGCTGTCAAACGATTAATCGTGATTAATCGTATCCAAAATAAGTTTGTGTTTACATAATGTGTGTGTACTGTGTATATTTATGTATATATATGAAACAAAAATATATTTATATATAATATAAATTATATATATGTATACATGTGAATGTTTCCTAAATAAATACATATATATGTGTGTGTGTTTATACATAATAAATATTCACAGCACACACACATATATTTTGTAAACAAACTTATTTGGATGCGATTAATCACGATTAATCGTTTGACGGCACTAAAAATGCTAAAAAACACTTAACATTATAAGCTGAGTAAGCTTTAACAGTACACTTGATTTGCATTTTCTTATAGCAACAAAGTCAAAGTTTTGCAAAGTTTTAGAATAATTACAAAGAAAGAAGTTGATTTTTGATTATTTCAAAAAATACACACACACACTCTAGCTTTACGTGTAAAAAAAGAAAAGGAAAGAGAAAACGAAGAAATAACGTTTATTTTCCTCAGTTCATTT
>RJVU01075378.1:43423-59983 GCA_003731715.1 Anabarilius grahami
GGGGGGGGGGGGGGGGAAAACTAGTTGCAGAAGAAGACAAACTTCTGGAGCATGACAACGGCACAAAAGTTGTTCTGTTGGGCGTGAGTGGTGTGGTGTCGCCCGGTGCCAGTGCTGCTGTGCCCTCAGAGCTGTTATCAGGGCACACGGCCCCCTCTGTTCCCCTGCCTGATTTGAATGGACAGCGTTTTCCATTGTGTTCTCCATCAAAACAGAGGACAAAGTTAGTCAGCAAGTTACATAGCTTCCCTGCATTCAGATTCCTTAAGCCTCTTTTGTATGACGCTCGACAATGCGTTTCACTGCCACCGGACCTGCCCGGGCTGCCGGAGGTACGTAAGCCGCCGTGTTTTTACCCTTCACAGACGCTAATAATTTGATCATTAGCCACGTGAGAACGTGTAGTACGAGCTCAGAACGGGTGAATAATTGATACGCCTTTTATCTGATCTCTCTGACTAGAAGTGCTTCCTTACGAATTCCTGGCACTTTCGTGAAATTACCTGAAGGCAAACGGTACAGATTTATACAAGTTATTTACAACAGGAGCCCAGCCGCTGCTCCGGAAACTAGGCTGCAGATCAAAGGATTGTTTTGATGTCTGCTTAGCATATTTGTTTAACCTAGCCAGTGATTCTGCAAAGTGCACAAGCTTTTTGGTGATATGCAGAGTACCCTTTATCCCTCTTTCTCTTGTGTTAGCTTCGGATTTAAGTACTTTCTGTATTTAGGAGACAACTGGATTTGCCAGCTTTTGAAATTTAGTTGCCCACTGCTTGCAGTCTTGGCACTCCGAAATAGATAACTAGGTATGTAGCAGAGCTAATCCTGATCGGCCTTGTAATAGTATTTGTGGACTACACGGCACCCAATTAGGGCATAATGTGTTATTTTTGTTTCTGCTAAGTTGGATTAAATATGAAAATGTGGTTGTTTTTCCCTCTCTTGGAGAATGTTTACTTTTTAATCTGCATATTTATTTTTCCCGCTCCCCCCTCCTCCGTCCTCGTTTTTCGTTTGCGGCCAAATTCTGGCAAGCTGCATTCAGCTAGCAGTTAGCCGAGTGTCAATCGAGATGGCGTAAGTGGGAAAGCACTCTGTGACAAATAGCCACTGCGAAGAGAGACAGAAAAAAAAAAAACTACGCGCACACAATCGCGTAATTCTCCGTTACTCTAGGTTGGCGAGATGAGCGTAGGTTTAGTGGAAGCAGAAAGAGAAAAGGGGTAGATGGCTCACAAGAGGGATAAACCTGGAGAGTCATGCTGCAAATGTGTTTTACAGAAACACAATGAAAAGAGGGGACAAAGCCATTGTGCCAAACTCCTTTGGAAAATGGCAAAGCAGCTCTCCAAGGTCCAGGACCATGGAGAAGCCGGATGAGCCTTCGGAAGCGGCAGAGGAGGCGAGTCTTTCCAACTGCACCTGCCCAAGAAAGGCAAGGAGTGACCCGCCGTAGCCCACCTTTTCCCACGTTTCCTGCGCGTCCGCGTGACCGTGACATGTTTTTTGGATGCGTTCGGAGTCCTGCCTCCCCTGGTAAACACACAAACAGCATTGTTAGTGGTGAGAATTCCTTTTGAAAGAAAGTGTTTCCCTAATGATAGGGCCCTGCCAAAAAAAAAAAAAAACGGGAGAGGCAGAGAGAGAGACAAAGGCGGAAAAAAATGGGAAAGCACAAAAACAGTCACAGGTGCTTGGGAAAAGAGAAAACATAGTGAATGGTCACTGAAGTCCCCCAGGAGGCCTTTCAGCGGAAGCCAGTGCGGTGGGTGGACTTTGTGACAAGGACGTTTGTCGCGAGCCAGGTGGAGCAGTTTACCGCGCGCGCTTCTGTAAGCCGCATTCACATGTTAATGCAGCTGCGATGTAACTTTTATTTGTCTCAGCCTGGTGCCGAGAGCAATAATTATAGAGCACTTTTGCCAGCGTTAAGACCGACA
The DNA here is from genome assembly GCA_003731715.1 of Anabarilius grahami. Classification (NCBI taxonomy): domain Eukaryota; kingdom Metazoa; phylum Chordata; class Actinopteri; order Cypriniformes; family Xenocyprididae; genus Anabarilius; species Anabarilius grahami. The sequence continues at coordinate 45,367 of RJVU01075378.1, forward strand.
ACAGAGGATCAAGCGAATCTATCATTCCCAAATGGATGAATATGGATGTTATGAATATTAGAGTGTGCTTGCTGTTGATGATATATTTTAGAGCTGTTTATGAGGAAACATTTATTCAGCATGTTTACCACTTTGCCTTCGTCTGAGTAGTATTGTATTAGTGTCGGCTAGTGTCGCGTTAATGTCAGTTCAATCGCCAACTGGCCAGTGTCAATAGTTTAGCAATTGCTAAAGCTAACAACGAGAGAGTGCATGTTTACTGATCACATTAGTGATTAAACCTTGCCATTACACATGGCAAAATGTGTGTAGTTATGATGCATGAATAATCTTTTACTTGCAAGGGTCCTAAAGTTATTTTAAAAATAACCATATTGTACTTGCCAGTGATTTATTTTTTGGAAGAATTTAGTTTTAATCTTGAACAAATCTTGGATCTTTGGTTAAAGCTTAGCTTCTCTCTGTTCTAAATTAAGCCGTTATAAAAAATGACCTTTAATGTTAAAAGTGCAAGAGTTGGAATAGAACAAAAAATCAACCTTTTTAATGAACAATACCAGGTATTTTTGTCTCTGTGTCTTATAGCTAATATGCAGAAATGATTTTTAATTCTTGTTTTATTTCTGCATTTTATGTCATGCATCATCTGTTTCAGGTGATATAAGCTTAAAAAGGAACATGATTCTCACTTCAGAATGAATCACTATTAAGTAAAATTGTTGAGTAGATTTTGCAAACAATAAGTAACTTACATTTTCATCAATGCTGTTATGTTTTTGTTTTGATTATCTTATTCTAATATGGCAGAGATAGATAAATAGATGGATGGATGGATGATAGACACAGACAGAGATAGATAGATAGATAGATAGATAGATAGATAGATAGATAGATAGATAGATAGATAGATAGATAGATAGATAGATAGATAGATAGATAGATAGAAAATTGACAGATTTAAATCATGATATTGTCTCATTATATCAGCAGAAACAACTTAAAATACTCCGTCATTTATGGTCCTACAGATTATAGTAAGACTGTAAAGGTTGATATTATATTATTTATAGGGTAGATATTATCTATTTTTATTTGTGTACACCCACAATAAAAACAAAACATTGTGTTTTTGTAAAAAAAGAAAGAAAACAAACTGGATCCCGCTTTCTGCCGTCCTGGTTTCCTTTCCGTGAAGTTTGTGGAGTGCGTCACAAAAATTAATCGAAACTCAGCGTATAGGCTACTAGCAAGCTCTTGCGTGCCATCTGAACTCTTGTTTTGAGTTGGTGCATAGATCATCTCTTCTTCTTCTACTCTTTTTTCCTGTTGTGGTGATTAGCAAACAGCGTTGCATTACTGTGTGCGCGGCGCCCCCTTCTGGATTGGAGTGTGTATCACCCTGTGACTGACTGTATTCATCGTCAGACTGTATACACCGAACCGTGATGTCCGTTCCTTGACGTTTCATGATGAATACATGTACCGTTACATCCCTAATATATAAACATATTCTATAAATATTATTTTTTTGAAACCATATGTATAAATTCATATATAATAGTATTTATGTTATACAAATATATTTACACACACACACACGTATCATCCATGTCCAATATTAACTTTAATTAGCTTAGGAATTCAAATTACGCTAACTTATTTCAAATGGAAATGCCATTTGGGGTTACTGGTGCTTCTGAGGAGAAGTTCAGAAAGATGGCTGAAGAAGGAAGTCCTAAATATCATCTCATGTTTTTAATTTTTCTCTGTTGCACTTTATAGTCAAACTTTCTTTGCTTTGGCATCCGTTCTGAAGTGGCTGAATCCACCGTAGCATATGTCCCTCCTATCACCTGGTTTGTACGTTTCTCAGAGGTCTTTCTCGTGGCTCTGGGGAGGCCTGATTCAATGCCCAGCTATCTGCTCTGCATAAATAGCAACAAAGCCATTGTCATCTGCACCTTTTGGATTGCCTTTCCGAGCCTATTGAAACTGGCTGTCCCCTGAGACAATGCTCCAGTCATTGCCATCACCCTGCATTACCAATTGTTCTGTGCTTTCAGGAGAGTTGCCTGGCTAAATCCAGGAATGGATGGCAAAAAGTGAACTGAGACCAGACAAACCTTGTTCTGTCAGGAAAAGATAATTCCTGAGAATTTAATAAACTGGACCATACATGGATTTTTTTATTTTGGTGCACAAGTTTAAACTTTTGAAGAGGAAATAAGAATTAAAAATGTAGTAAGAAGAGAGTTAGCTATTTACGCCAGTGCTTTGCAGGTCTGATTGGAAAGATTACTCTCTATATATAATATGTATATAATATATAATATACATACACACACACACACACACATACATGCATATATATATATATATATATATATATATATATATATATATATACACACATATATACAGTCAAACCAAAGTTTATTCAGACACCTTGAACATTTCATTCATTAATACAGTTTATTCAGTATAGTTTAAAAAAGCGGTAATAAAATATGACAAGATCTCAGAGTTAAACTGTGTCAGAAAAAAATTATCTTAATGATGTCAGATAACACTTAAGCAAAACATGGTCAGGTCAAAGTGTCTGAATAATATTTGGTTCCAAATTTTGATCAATTTTACTGGTAGTCCACTGTATGAAGAATTTTTGGGTATAATATGTAACAGTGTACTTTATTTTGCTATCCTCACTTACATAAATGAACTATAGTGTCCTGCACCCACTAGTAAAAATATATCAAAAATGTCTGAATAATTTTTGGTGTTTGACTGTATATATTTTAAAAATATATTTATATACAAATGTGTATATAAATACAAAAAAATGTCCTAGTGTTTTTTTTTTTTTGCAGTGGTTTGTTTTTATACAGTTGTTATTTTTATTATGCATGTCATTTTAAAGATGTATTATGACATTTCTGTGCCACTAGCATCGGAAAATGAAATTGCAAAAATAATTATTGTTTCTAAACAGATTCACCTGAACACTCGTCCCATCTGCCATTGGTTGGTGAAACAGATAGTCCCGCCCCAAAGTCATCCCATTGGTTGAGTCAGTGTTGCTGTGTTGGAATGATCTAACAATGTTAACCTTGTGTTTATGCTTTTTGAGGAAATTTAACCTATGAATCACTAAATTTGTAGCTGGAATAGAGGACAATATTTTGTCAAAGAAAAATTACACACATTACCTTTTAATAACTTGCATGTTGTTGAGCCTTTGCAGTTTGTCAAAATATAACATTAAAAGTAAAATCTGGATTGTGAAACAAAACCAGTTGAGAACCACTGATCACAAAATGGCACCCTCTCTAACCTAATGATTACTGTTTATATAAAGCTCCTTGTCAGCTCGATCAGCCCGTTTTACTTGTTGGCTACCATATTGTTGTGATGTGCTCTTCAAAGCATGCACAATCCCGTTCCCCAACTCAAAAGTTACTTGCCCGGCATCCTTTTGAATAGAATATTTGCAAAACTGGAAAAAAGTGATGCCCTATAGTGTTTCTCCAGTTTTAAGCCTGTTTGGGAGATGCGATTGAGCAATCCAGCAGTGTGAAATCGTATCCGGTCCTGGTTCTGTAATCATTCTCTTAGACTCTTGTTAAATGGTTTACTTGCCACTTTTGGCGGCATTTGCTGAAGATAGCAAAGGCATAAAGACTGGCCTTGATCGGATTAACCATGCAACAGCATGATGTAACTCTTTGTTTGTGTGGTATGTGTTCTATGTATGTCACATACGCACTAAACTCACAATTTATGCTGTTTATGACCAGGGCGCGAAAAGCCAGAGAGTTGCTTACAGTAGATACAATGTTTTCATGGGTATCTGTGCTTGAGATTACTGATTTCCGCCAATATGACTATAGTCATAGTGAAAGAGAAGGTTGCTTATTAATGCATTTAGTATGCATGTTGAAGACTTATTTTTCATACTGAATTTCAGATTTTGATGCACAAAATTCACAACCTTCCAAGCATGTTTTTGCTCAACCTGGGCTGTATGGCACACATTAACCAGTGTTATTTTAGTATTTTTTTATGTACTATTATTATTTTTTTTGAACGTATTAGTTTTTATTTTTATATTAAATTTTTTATTTAATTTTTATTAATTTTATGTTTTCATTTTAGTTAGTTTTTAATTTCTAGTTAGTAATTTTAGTGCTTATTTGCCATTAAGGCAGCATTACTTCAACAACTAATATTTATATTTTAATTTAATTTATTTCAGATTTATTTTCAGTTTCATTTTTAGTTTTAGTCACCGATTTATAACCCTGACATGAACCACAAATTTCGGCATAGAAACTTAGCAGTTGAAGGCTGCGCGCATGCAGTACTTATCTGTGCAAGATGTTTCAGTTTACATTTCATGTTGTTGTGGGTTGACAGCTGTGACCATAGCAAGCCCTATTTCGCCTCTGTGTTCGAAAGAAGAAGAAATGTCTGCATTTTACTGGAGGTTTAGATGCTTGTTTATCACTTTTAAATACCATCATCTTTGCCGAAATCCCCTCTCAAAAGAACCTTTCACTTGCTGGAATAAATTCAAATTAAAATTTAAATCCCTCTTTGCATTCCTTCAGCCTCTTTTAAAATAGCTGGCTCCTTTTAGAAAGCTGTTTATGTAGTGATCTCTTCATAATCCAGTTTGTTTCTCAACAGCAAAAAAAGAAAAAAAAAAGAAACACTGAAATCGTATTATCAGTGTCTTGGAGAGATGATGCGAGAAGTCAGAGAGACTCCATATCTGGGAGGGGGGTGAGTTTTCAAAGTACTAAATCTGAGAAACGTCGCAAATGCTCTTTGATGGAGTACTTTGATGGAACACGTGCATTTGACTTGCAAATGCTAATAGTACATTGTATCGCCCGAACTCTGATGTATCTGATGCTTTTGTTGCTTTACCTCAGAAAACGTGACAATGCCGAGCCTAAACAAATAGGTGAAATATATACCTGTACTTTGGCTCGGGATCTGAACTTGTGGCATTATGATTCAAACATCTCCAGTCACCTCTGCGTTCATCTTTTCAGTCTAGTTTTCCTGTATTAGGCTCCATTCTGTTTGGAAATACTGTCGAAGCGTATTTCAAACAAACAAATCAACACTGTCAGGAGACCGACCTGTTTTTTTCCCCGCTCTCTTCAGATGTATTCAGTTGGCTGTTGAAAGGACAAATAACATGGAAGACCTTATTAAGGTTTTCTTTGAGCACGCTAGATTGGATTTATTGTTAGCGAACAAATTATAATTGTATCTCCTGAAAAGTTAGCAAAGATCTAAACAAAGGGAAATCAATGGCACAGGCCGATTAATCACACCAAGCGGGCTACTTGTGCCGAAGAAACTTACCTCATAATCAATGTCTTTGTTTTGCTCAAAGGGCATTTGCATGCTGATTCAGTGTGCCATATTGGATGCAATCAAAACATTGTCATCCACATTAATAAGAGGGTTATTTGGACTCTCAAGTATGCCACTGAATAGCACGGGCGCAGCACGGCATTGTAGCGCTCCAGTATTAAAGACCAATCTCGACGTGATAGAAAGACACAGTTTGTTAGAAGAGTTTCAGGGTTTTGGCATGTTCCTTTTAATATCACGGATATATTGCGCATGTATAATGCTGTACAATATGTCTAAGACAGATTAACCTCTGCTATTCCAAAGTTGAGGAATCAGTAAAGAAAATCCCACAGTAAAGAAAATCTTATCCCATCCCACACAGTCAACATCAAAGTATACTCATTTACATTTGGTAATCCTTGACGTCCACTGTGCTCGCATCCACTTGTGTTTTTATTAATTGTTTTTAAAGAGGTGCAGAAGGTACTGTTGCTATTGGGAAAATGTATTGTTAGATCATGCATATTGATATTGATCATGTGATAACATTTGTTAACATAACTCTGTTACAAATCCAATTAAACTGACTATCTAGACTGCATTTTAAGGCATCACAGGTGTGCTCCTGAATCAGTTAGGGAGCTAAATCATGCTAAGATATCTCATTTTAGTTCAGGAAGAAGGCAATCCCATAATGCATTGCGGCAAACTCGTTGAAAAAATTAACCCAGGATGGTGGACAAGGTGAGAGAAATGTTGATTGTAGTGCATAATGGGAAAATGTGCAGTTGTTGAGTAGGGTAACATTACTTGAAGCCTTATTTTAAAGGGTTAGTTCACCCAAAAATGAAAATTCTGTCATTAATTACTCGCCCCCTGATATTGTTCCACACCAATTAAGATATTTTTGATAAAAGTCCGATGGCTCAGTGAGGCCTGCATCGCCAGCAATAACACTCCCTTTTTCAATGCACAGAAAGCTACTAAAGACATATTTAAATCAGTTCATGTGACTACAGTGGTTCAACCTTAATATTATAAAGCAACGAGAATACTTTTTGTGTGCCAAAAATAACAAAATAGCCACTTTATTCCACAATATCTAGTGATGGGCGATTTCAAAACACTGCTTCATGAAGCTTCAAAGCTTTACGAATCAGTGGTTCAGAGCGCCAAAATCACATGATTTTAGTAAATGAGGCTTTGTTACGTCATAAGTGTTTTGAAACTTCAATAGTTCACATGACTTTGACAGTTTGATATGCGCTCTGAACCACTGATTCGAAACAAAAGATTCATAAAGCTTTGAAGCTTCATGAAGCAGTGTTTTGAAAACGGCCATCACTAGATATTGTGGAATAAAGTCGCTATTTTGTTATTTTTGCCGCACAAAAAGTATTCTCGTCGCTTTATAATATTAAGGTTGAACCACTGTAGTCACATGAACTGATTTAAATATGTCTTTAGTAGCTTTCTGGGCATTGAAAAAGGGAGTGTTATTGCTGGCAATGCAGGCCTTACGGAGTCATCGGATTTTATCAAAAATATCTTAATTTGTGTTCTGAAGATGAACGAAGGTCTTACGGGTGTGGAACGACATGAGGGTGAGTAATAAATTACATCATTTTCATTTTTTCATTTTCCATTACAAAGTACATTGCGAATACCTTTATAATGCATTATATATAAAGGCTATACTATTTTGAAATTGAAATATACTGTATTGTCCCCAGTGGGGAAATTTGGTGTGGACTTCATCACCTGTTACTCATACAAAATCCCAAAATATAATATAAAACAATACCGTAATATTTTATTTCAGTGGTCCACTAACTATAAATAATTTTGCAACTACATGTCAACTAGCAGTCAGTAGTTGACACAAAAATTAAAATTTTGTCATCATTTACTCACCCTCAAGTTGTTTCAAACCTGTATGGATTCTTTCTTCTGTCTTTCTTCTGTTTCTTCTGTTCTTTAAAAGATATTTTAAAGAATGTTGGTAATCAAACACTTGGCCATTTACATCCATAGTAGGAAAAAAAAATACTATGGAAGTGAATGGGGCCCGTCAACTCTCTGGTTACCAACATTCTTTAAAATACCTTCTTTTGTGTTCAACAGAAGAAAGAAACTCATACAGGTTTGGAACAACGTGAGGGTGAGTAAATGATGACTGAATTTTCATTCATTTTTGGGCAAACTATCCCTTTAACACCTAACCCTAACCTAAAAGTCATCTACAGTCTACTAATACTCTAATGAGAGTTAGTTGACAAGTAGTTGCAAATTTACTTATAGTTAGTAGAATGTCTAAAGTGTACCATTGAAATAAAGTGTAACCCACAAAACAAACACACAACACATACCCATTAAAAAAAATCATTATTTAACAGTTTAATTGATGCAGTCACAAACAAGTTTTTGAGCCCATTCAATTTACACAGTGGGATTCTATAACATCTACCAGAAGGTAACAGTTCATAACAAGAATGAAGTACATGAGATGGGTCACTCAAAATTCTTCTAGCTTCTCTTAAAGGATTAGTTCACTTTTAAATAAACTTTTCCTGATAATTTACTCACCTCCATGTCATCCAAGATGTCCATGTCTTTCTTTCTTCAGTTGAAAAGAAATTAAAGTTTTTGATGAAAACATTCCAGGATTATTCTCCTTATAGTAGACTTGAATGGGCACCAAACAGTTGGAGGTCAAAATTAGTTTCACTGCAGCTTCAAATTGTTCTACACGATCCCAGATGAGAAATAAGGGTCTTATCTAGTGAAACCATTGATCATTTTCTGAAAATATTTTAAAATTATATAAGTTTTAACCATAAATACTCATCTTGAACTAGCTCTCTTCTTCTTCTTTATTAGAATTCCGGCAGTGTAGACACTGCTAAGCGTATTACTGCCCTCCACAGGTCAAAGTTTGAACTAATTGTTATATACTAGCATATTGCATATAAAAATTTGTTCAAAACTTTGACCTGTGGAGTATTTATGGTTAAAACTTATATAATTTTAAAATATTTTCAGAAAATGAGCAATGGTTTCACTAGATAAGACCCTTATTTCTCATCTGGGATCGTGTTGAACAATTTGAAGCTGCAGTGAAACTAATTATGACCTTCAACTGTTTGGTGCCCATTCAAGTCTACTATATGGAAAAAAATCCTGGAATGTTTTCATCAAAAACTTTAATTTCTTTTCAACTTAAGAATGAAAGATATGGACATCTTGGATGACATGGGGGTGAGTAAATTATCAGGAAAAGTTTATTTAAAAGTGGACTAATCCTTTATTGTACATTGTTCAGAGCGAGACTGGATACTATAATCTTGCAAATCAAACCCTCATGAGGTTCTATTTCTGTTAGGATGCATCCCACTAGGTTTTATAACAGATCTACTGATCTTGATCATGAAATTTTGATTGTCATTATCTGTATGACTTCTTAATGTATTAGTTTATCCAAAAATGAGAAATGAGAGCTTTAAAAAGACTCAAAAGCACCATAACAGTGGTCCATGTGATTGTCTTCTGAATAGCCTTACTGATAGTTTTGAGAAACGGACTGAAATTGATGTTATTTATTGATAATCTTTCCTTCCATTAACAACAACAAAAAAAGCTTATTATTATTGATTAAAAAAAATCTCCTTTTGTATTCCACAAAAGAAAGAATAAGTCATCCATGTTTGGAACAATATAAGGGTGAGTAAATAATGACCATTTTAATTTTTGGGTGAACTAGTCCTTTATTTTTCAGTGATATTGGTTATTTTGGGCAGATGGGTCACACAATGGAGTAATCCTGCATTGCATCTAGACTGACTTATTTGGGATTTCTGTTACCCGAATATGAGTGCACATCTGCTATTCTGCCCACAGGTCCATGGAGGCACCTAGTTAGGAAGGCATAGATAATCACTTCAGGCGATGCTGGGGACCACCTTGTTAACCAGGTCTACAGCAACACACTGCATACATCCCTGGAGGACTTTAGGTTGTTGCACTTATAGTTTCGAAACCTTACAGATTCCAAGAGGCAAACCTCGAATCCAAAACGCAGTAGTCGGTGTCACTGACATTTTCATACATATCCGATGATCTGTGAATTATTTTAATGCGATCAAGCTGTTCTCCAGGTATTGGTCGGCATCCTATAATTAGCATTTGCTCAGGACGCTCTTGCTTTGATTGAGAAAGCAGGCATGGACAGGTGAGTCTCTCTCACAGGTGTTTTTAAACCATTTGACACACTATCAGTGGACACAGATGGAGTCCATTCCACTTATTATGCGCCTTGTTAAGACAATTTGCTGCACCTGAGCAAAGCGGAGTTTGTCATGACAGTGGCGCTGTGCGCGATACGTTTCTTTTTAGGCCTTTATAGTTCAACTAAAATGAAAATCGTCTCATTTACTCACCCTCTTGTTGTTTCAAATCTCAACTTTATTTCTTGCGTAGAATTCAATAAGACAAATTTTGAAGAATGTTCACGCTGCTCATGCAGTCAAAATGGATGAGGGATGGAGCTGTCGAGGTACCAAAAGGATAAACAAGCCACATAAAATGAGTAAATTAGTCCATAAAACCTAGGCTGTAGATCAGGGGTTTTCAAACCCTCCAGAGAGGGTTTTGAGGGATTTTTTTGTGCTGTAAAACTGCTCTAGAATGATATTTTTATGATAAATGCTATACAAATATTACATTAGAATTTAATTAAAAATGTTTTTCTTCAGGTTTGTACCTCTAACCTTGTATAATAGTGGCTAGAAAAAATATACGTCTACACTACCGTTTAAAAGTTTTTTTTTGTTTGTTTTTTTTGTAGGTATTTGAAAGAATATGCTCACCAAGGCTGCAATTATTTGATGAAAAATTCAGTAAAAACTGCAATATTGTGAAATATTAATACAATTTTAAATAACTGGTATTTATTTGAATATATTTTAAAATGTCATTTATTCCTGTGATGTAAAGCTGAATTTTCAGCATCATTACTCCAGCCTTCAGTGTCACATGATCCTTCTGAAATCCTTCAGAATATGCTGATTTGCTGCTCTAGAAAAAATGTCTTATATTATCAATGTTGAAAACAGTTGTGCTGCTTTTATTTATTTGGAAACGTGATACTTAAATAAAAAGAAAGTTCAAAAGAACAGCATTTATTTGAAATAGAAATCTTTTGTAACATAATAAATGTCTTTTGTAACTTTTGATCAATTTAATGCATCCTAGCTGAATAAAAGTAAAAAATTAAATTGTACTGACCCCAAAATGCAAAGTCAATATTTTCTACATAATATTTTTTAAATATTTTGGCTTCAGTACAGTAACAAATATAAAAGCCATTTTTAAATAATGTCTTTATAATATCAAGCTTTTTCTCACACAATATAAACAGGTATTTATACATTTATAGGCCTATTTGTCATTTTTTTTAGGAATGCAGTTAAATAACCATGTATTTTGAGATCATTAACCATCAAAAAAGTTCAAATCTTTTGAAACAATAAAATCGTTTTGTTGTTTGGAACAGACAGAAATTTAAAGATTTATTCACTCAAAAAATATAAAATTCACTCCACTGTTATGCTCTTACATTTGTGCATCAACGTCGGTTTGACATAAATGACGACATTGGTTCCCACGTGTCTTGTAGCTAATCACAGCGCATTAAATATGAATATGCAGAAGCATCAATTACACTTGACAACTATGGTGGACGTAAAATACAGTGAGTGAAGATTTTCACTGAATAATTTCTAATCTGTTTTTCACACCAAGCTATTGTATGACTTGCATGATTTGAAATACAATGCACGAGTCATAAATACTACTTTTATGGTGCAATTTTGTCCTTTTTTAGAGCCTGACAGCCCTTGGTCACTATATGCTTCATCTGTATGGAACAGAGCAGTGTGAATCTCCTTTTGTGTTCCACACAAGAAAGAAAGTCATACTGGTTTTGAACAACATGAGGGTGAGTAAATAACATAATTTTCAGTTTTCATGAACTATTAGGTGCTAATAGGCCAAATAAATACATCCACATTGTTGTCATATATTTTTTGAGCACACTGGATTAGAGCGCTGTAATTGAGCTCTCAAAATGTTTGGAAGAGTCTTTAAAATACTGCAGTAAATGTGGCACAGTAAGCATTTCTATCTAAAGTATAGAGTTATCCGTCACAGCGCATGTAGGATTGACTAAGGCACATAAACAACAGGTTCCAGATGCATTTAACTTTGCTTACATAATTGGCGTACTAATGCAAAAAGCTTTTAGACATTATGTGTGACCCAGTGTGATACTTTTATAAACGCAATCAAACATTTTCTCCAAACATGCAGTGTACTTTGAAAAACGCAGACCTTTGTGTGACATGTCATTTCATTTCGCCCACTTTAGCTCTAATTTTCCCTCTAATATACACCTATTGTGGCATGTTTTTTTTTATAAAACCCCAAATCAAACACCCAGAATGCACTTTTATTCACTTCCTGATGCTCTGGCCCGCATGCCCTCGATGGAAGAGTATGTGCAGCATTAAATATTATACTTTCAACAACAGAATATTCAAGTGCAGGGATTTACTTTGTTTCATGTTGTCCACTGATTTTCTGATTCATCAAGACTGTTGTAACAAAGTTGATCCCTTTTAAAACTTATTTATTTGTCGTGTTCTTTTCTTTCGCCAGCTGTCTCGGCACATTACGAGAGATCAGCGACGTCTTGACCGAATGCGCTCAAAATCAGATTGCCCGGTCTTTGGATCTTCGAGAACACACCCGAGACAGGTTTTCCATTAAATAAGATGCTTGTAGCGACAACTCTTCACTTGTGTCGCGGGAGATTATGGAAGAAAGAAACATGTAGTTTAATGTTGTAAGTGCGTCCGACGGCCACGCAATCTGTCCCCTCACACATATAGAAGTGACAAACCTCCCCGAAAGCAGTTGCGGAATTAGACTTTCAAATGAAATCTACAACAAGATCAACCGCCAAACCTTTTGTAATGACTTGCCCTTCTGTCTCTGTTCCTCAAAATTCACGCTCGGCTGATGAAAAACTCGCCGGACATTGTGCGTGCGCCTTATCCTCTGGAGAGAAGAACAAAACAGATATGAGCTTTCTCTGAACCCGTGGAAGGGGGGGGGGGGTTGAAAGGGTCTTGGCAAGAATATACGTGCGCACGCACACATGCAGAGACACATCAGATGGGAGCATCTTGTGGGCCCCTCACTCATTTTAAGGACTTGGCCATGGGCGTCCCCCCTCAAACCCTCTCCTCGCCCTCCAGAAGTGTGGCGCTCTTTGTCATTGTAATCCGGACTCTATTTGTTAAAGGCTCACTCGCTGTTTGCTCTCGCTGATGGGTGTACGTTTGCACGCGTGTGTATTTACAAAAGTCAGCGGGCTGAAGGAGTGCCGTGACATCATTGCCGCTGGGTTTTTTGTCACACCCTGTAAATGCGGCCCCCCTTACCCAACCTTTCTCAAAAGTGATAGTCTACAGGGAGAAATTACACCTCATCACTCCAGTAATTACTAGTCCTGCTTCTCTATGTCACCAAACAACATCAAACCCACAGGCCGGGTCATTCTACAGTACAAAATCGGTGACATTTGTGTATGATATAGCCGATTTTAAGGATAGCTGATGCCTATTAGCTAAAGTTTTATTATGTGTTAAATGTATCAGTCGAAATCAAGTAAATTTTATTTCATGTTTTTCTTTTAGATTATTTTTTATGATTTTTTATAGATTCGATTTTGAGTTTCTGTTGATTAAACCAATCGCCTTCATTGTATTAACTCAAATTTTTAATTTAAATGAACTCAAACTTTTAAGGCAACCAGGTAACTTACTTTTTTAAGGCAACCAGGTAACTTACTTTTTTAAGTCAAACCAACAGTTCTTTTTTACAGTGTATCCACTTATCTTAAAATGTAAACCATGTTAGTAATATTTTTAATAGTACACTCTTAAAAATAAAGCTGCTTTATTGGCATTGATGGTTCCATGAAGAACCTTTAACATTCATGGAATCTTTCCATTCCAAAAAAAGGTTCTTTTTTGTGGAAAAAGGTTCTTTAGATTATTAAAATGTTCTTTACACTAAGAAAAAAATGGTTCTTTTTAGAACTTTAGAAAGGTTCTTTGGGGAACCAAAAATGGTTCTTCTATGGCGTCACTGTCAAAACCCACTTTTGGAACCTTTATTTATTATTCATAATAGTGAACGATTAATAATTTTCAAGTTTTAAATTTGTCAAAACATCCACTCGTGCGATATCTCGTAATTATTTGTAGGACTTGCTGAAATTACATGAGATTGTACAATTTGGAACAAACTAAAACATCTTTTCTAATTTATTTTCTTATTACAGTCTTGATTTTGAGGTTTAAGGGTTGAGCTCTGGTTTTATGATTAGTTTAGGCTTAGATTTGCAACCCAACTTGCACAATTTCTTAGGAATTTGGTATGTCTAGCAAATTGTTACGACTTCTCATGAGACCCTGCTGTAAATATCAGCATTAGATTCTAAATCTAAGAAGCACCTTTTAATTGCAAAAGGCTTGTAAAGTCAACTGTAAAGTTGTTCCCGCCAATCCCTCTGAAAGCGTACTGTTTGATTATACATAAAATTGTATCTTTTTTTTTTTTTTTAATTCATGTGCCCTCGTAATCTTCAGTCAAAATAACTTCGCCTCCCTCTTGCCGCACCATCTCCTCTCTTCTCTGATGAGCACGAAGGCGGGGCAACCTGTCACTCACATGAGATCGACCAGTAGCAAACCACAACCATCCAATGAACCAATCAGTTCCCAATGGACAAAATCAAGTTCCGCCCTACGTTTTTCTTGTTTGAGAAGCCGAATATGCCACAATAATAACTTCCGTTTCATGCCTAACACTAAAACACATCAAATATCGGAATAATATTTTTTTAATTTCACCTCATCCATTTCACAGAATGACCCGGCAGCACTTGTGCAATACGTAATAGCATAAAACCGAGGTAAGACTCATTTCATAAAGGGCATGGAGTGCAAATAAGGAAAAAACATCCACCAGGCCGACCTCTCATTACATATACTTCTGCTTGTTGTTTCCGTAGCAATAAAGTGGCAGACATTGGAACTGGTCTGTTGAGCCATTGTTATCATCTCTGACCATCTGCTACCGAAGGCTGACATTCCATCTCATTTGCATGGTAACTGATATG
>RJVU01075378.1:81607-100469 GCA_003731715.1 Anabarilius grahami
TTTTTTTTTCAGGATTCCTTGATGAATAGAAAGTTCAAAAGAACAGCATTTATCTGAAATACAAAGCTTCTGTAGCATTATACACTACCGTTCAAACGTTTGGGGACAGTAAGAATTTTTATTTAAATTTTTTTGAAAAGAAATTAAAGAAATTAATACTTTTATTCAACAGGGATGCATTAAATCATTCAAAAGTGACAGTAAAGACATTTATAATGTTACAAAATATTATATTACAAATACATGCTGTTCTTTTGAACTTTCTATTCATCAAATAATCCTGAAAAAAATATTGTACACAAATATTTTGTACAATTGTACACATTAAATGTTTCTTGAGCAGCAAATCAGCATATTAGAATGATTTCTGAAGGATCATGTGACACTGAAGACTGGAGTAATGATGCTGAAAATTCAGCTTTGATCACAGGAATAAATTATATTTTCAAATAGAAAAGTTATTTTAAATTGTAATAATATTTCACAATATTACTGTTTTTACTGTATTTTTAATTAAATAAATGCAGCCTTGGTGAGCAGACGAAACTTCTTTTAAAAACATTAAAAATCTTACCGATCCCAAACTTTTGATGTTTATTTAAATATACATAATTAATATACACAGTACACACACAATACTGTATATCATGTAAACACAAACTTTTATTTTGGATGTGATTAATCGTTTGACAGCACTAATAATTTTATAAAAATATAATATATAATACATGTAATTTAAAAAAATATATATAAATTTATAAATAAATATTTAAATATAAAACATTTATTTTAATGGCATTTTATTTAATAGCATTTTTATTTAATATAATGTATTTTAATGTATTTTGTAGTTATAATGAAATATTTAATAAGACTGAATCTGGTTTCTTTGTGTTGCATCAAGTTAAAAAATATCTCTTTTAGGTAATGCCTGCATTTTTACTTCTTATAATGAAGAGTAAAGTAACTAGTTGCAATAGACAGAAAGACATTACCCAGAATGCCTGACCTTAAAGGGCCGGATCACTCAAAAATGACAATTTTGTCTCTCTTTCATGTGATGTATTGAGTTTAGTGCACTCTTAGAAATAAAGGTTTAATAAGGTTCTACATAGAACCCTTGAGTTCTTGCCATAATTTTAAAGAATTCTTTATGCCAAAAAAGGTTCTATATAAGGTTCAAGGTTCTATACAAGGAGAAATGTCTTAAGTAATTGCAGAATACTTTGATGTTTAATGGGTTATTTTAATGTATGTTTATGAGCTGTTCAACTCAAAAAAAAAAAAAGAAGAAAGAAAGAAAACTAAATCCATAAACCCCTAAAAGGCATGAAGTGCCTGAAAGAACCCTTTAAGGTTCTATATTAGGACCTTTTTTCATCTAAGAGTATGTGCTGTTAAGCCACTAGCAAAAATAGGGTCAACTGATACTGGACAAGGCCAGATCCTCTGTAATGTGGTTTAAAAAAAAATACCTGAAGCCTTATTTGCATCTCTTTGTTTTGTATGGATTTGCATCCTTTTTGCTGCTATCCATAGCCATATTTTCAGAGCCCTAAAAAAAAGAGGTAGAGGAGGTTTCTGATTTTTGCTTAAGATGTGGGTATGCCAGAAGAGTTGTATCCTCAACATAAGCGTCTCTCACCGAGTCAGCAGGAGCCTTCATCGTTGTGTCCGTCTGAGTGTGACATTAAAGCAAGAGGTGTGTGAAGGATCACAGGCAGGTGCTGGAGGGGCCGGTCTCGCTGGTGGAAATGTAAACATGTGTGTTTACTCTTTCTCTCTCTTTTTCTGTTTGCAGTTCTGCCTGACTGCATCGCTGAGGCGCCCAGGTAAGCCAGAGTTCACTACCAGCTTCCGAGTGTCAGTTTATGAGTTTTCTGACGCCCCTACAGCATACGTGCAGTTGTCAAAAGTTGCATTTAAGATTTCAGATTTTGGACACTTAAGTCACACTTAATAATAACATAGTGTTTTGGTGATTTTCAGTTGATGTATGTCAAGTCAATTAGTTTATCACAACTACTGTATGAACATGATCCACTTGAAGAACTTTTGCTTGAAAAGTGTACTTATGCATCTTTCTTTGAAATAAATGTTGCTTGTTTTGATGTTTTACATCTAATGCATTTACATTAATACATTTTTAAGTGTGACTTATGTAACTTTTTTTGTTCAAAATGAACATTTAAGTAATGAGTCAATGCATCATCAATCCTTCTTCCAAAACGTGTTTTTGTCTCACCCTGATTTACTATGGTAAGCCTATTATAAGTGTTAATAATTTAGACCTAGATGGATGGTTTTCGTGGGAAATTGCGAACATACATCACTCGTCGTGTCTCGTCATATCCGTAAATAGGGAAAAGTTGCTCTGGCTACTTTGACGCATATATTGTGGTTAGTTTCGAGGGAGAAAGGTTGACATGGAGCCGATAAATCTCAAACCTCTGGGGAATCACTTGTTTTAAACAAACGCCAAACAGAGGAGAGTCATCTTGCAAAAAGTTTGCATCAATTTTTTTGCGTTATGACAACTTTGAGTGAATTTACATTCAACCAACAAGCTACATTAAGTTAGAGGAACTTAATTTGTAGCATAAACACAAATTTACCAGAGTTGTAGCCTTGGAACCAATCAATCTGATCTATTTCAGTTCAAATCAACAGCTATCATAACACATGCTAACATAACTTATTTAACGTATATTTAATGAAAAAGTAAGATTACTTGTCACTGGCATTAGCGCAGTCATTGCTTATAGAGTCAATATAGTGTTTACCTTCATGTATCTGCTCTTCAGCACAATGGTAACCACAAAAACTTCAACATTATAGAAACTCTTTTACATTTCAAACATCATAACATTAAACACTATAACAGGTCTTTCCCTTGACTAAAAACTAATAAATTAACACTTAATTTCAACATTTTATTCTCCTTATCTAATTCTATGCAAAGCATGCTGGGAACTAGAAACCCACTGCCTAATTTCATTAAGTTACTACAACTTAATTCTTTAATAAAGCCAATTAATGCAGAAATTTGAGTTTCCACGTTAAATTCCATATTAAGTTATGAAATGATATTAAGTGATGAAATTATCAACATTATTATGTCAACAGAACTCAAAAATAATTTTTGCAACTTAAAAGGTTTAATTAAAACAATAAATTTGAATTTTGCATTTATTTAAGTTGTGGTAACAGGTCACCTGAATTACTTTTTAGAGTGATAAAACAAGATTCAACATTAGAGCTGAAGCACAACCAAGACAATGTTCTTCCGCAAAATGCATGCAGTTTTGTTTTTTACATAGTGTCCAAATACTTTTTGGCGCTGAAGTAGTTTTGTTAATGGCTTGTTGCATGCATCTTGTTATTAAGCAGCATGAATTGTCTTTATATTAATGCTATACAAGTTGTTTTGTGCATTTCTTTGTTTCAAAGTCTACACTTACTTTTTTATGATATCAGCCTACAGCAAACATTTTATTCTCTGTATCATTCCTTATTATGCAGCGTGATAGCTGATAATAGCAACAGATTTCTCATTGAAAATAATGAGCCAGTTCATGCTTGAGTGTTTTGGACTCTGTGTTCACACATAAGTTCACACATTAGGATCTGCGATGCTGAATTTCTTAGTCACATCTTGCAGGGAATTTCAGATGCTGCCGTGATGAGTTTTGTAACAAACTCAATGCCTCATTTGCCACCCATTTTACTTTGTTGACATATTTTTTTGTGTGTGAAACTGAATGTTCAGTGAGACAAAATGTAGGGCGAGGCTCGATCCATCGGGAATTGATTGGATGGTGAAAAGTGCCCTCTTATAAGTGGTTGGAGGGGAGGGGTTGAAAAATAAGAAGGCTAAAATGGAAAGTCGGATCAGAGGTGGAATTATATTTTTGTCTTTGGAATAATGTGTGCCAACACATCATTTACTGTAAGAGCAATAATGTGAATTGAGAAAGATGTTTTTGATTTAATGTTAACTTGAAACCATTTATATCTGCTATCTGTCTTATCAGAGAGCATTAGGGGTAAATTATAAAAAAAGTAATAATATAAAAATTATGTGTTGGCTCAACAAAAAAATGAACGCAACAGTTTGCATCAATTTTTTTGAGTTATGACAACTTTGAGTGAATTTACGTTCAACTAACAAGCTACATTGAGTTAGAGGAACTTAATAATTTGTAGCATAAACACAAATTTTTTAAGTTGATTACTCAAAAAAATGAAGTCACTCCAACTACCAGAGTTGTAGCCCTGGAACCAATTAATCTTATCTATTTCAGTTCATATTAACAGCTAAGATAACAAGTAAGATATTAATTTTTACTTGCAGTAACGCAGTCATTGCTAGAGGCAATGTAGTGTTTACCTTCATGGTAAATATGTGAGAAAAGGAGAATCTAGTCATGTCTGTTCACATACACTACTGTTGAAAAGTTTGGGGTCGGTAAGATTTTTAATGTTATTGAAATAAGTCTCTTATGTGCACCATTTATTTAATTAAAATTACAGTAAAAACAGTAAAATTGTGAAATATTATACCCATTTAAAATAACAGATTTTTATTTTAATATCTTTTTATAATGTATTAATTCCTGTGATTCAAAGCTGAATTTTCAGCATCATTACTCCAGTCTTCAGTGTCACATGATCCTTCAGAAATCATTCTAATATTCTTATTACTATTTATGTTGAAAACAGTTGTGCTGCTTTATACTTTTTGTGGAAACCGTGCTGTTTTTTCAGGATTCTTTGATAAAAAGAAAGTAAAAAAACTGCATTTTTTTAAAAATAGAAATCTTTTGAACAATATTGTAAGTCATTTTATTAATGAGCTGCATTTGTAAGGCTTAAAAGGTTCCACAAAGAACCAAAACACTGATCTGAAGAGCCAATATACAATTATTGGACATCGTTTTCTCTGTGAAGAATCATATAGCAGCTCAAGAACCAAGAAAAAGAGAAGAACCATTTTTAGTTTTAGGAGTCCATATTGGCACAACTTATTTCAAGACTTCTATGTGTCTAAACAACACTGAACCTGCCCTCCACCACCTCACGGGTCAGATTCATTCGATCTTTGTACCTCAACCAACCACATACTCAGTTTAACACGTTGATTTGTGACACGATGACGCATCCATTAAATGACCCCTGTATTCTCCTTTCAGCTTGCATCTCGGTGCGGGTAAAAAGCGGTCGGCCGCAGAAGGGGCCCGCGGGGCGCCAGTCAACAAGAGGAAATCGCTCCTGATGAAGCCCCGCCACTACAGTCCCAGCCCCTGCCCCAGCGAGGGGGACGGCGAGGAAGACCTGGCAAGCGCTCAGGACAAAGACGCGCCCAGGAACACTGACACTCCAGCAGGTAGACAGATGTCCTGTTGTTTTGTCTGTTTTGATGAACAATTGACGCTGAATTTTAAACTACCATCTGTTGCATTCATATATTTGTTTCCCTCCTCCTCCTCCTCCTTCGCCTCCTCTCCCTCCTCCCTCACCGCATCCATCTAATCGTCCATCACTTTCGTCTATCACGGCGTCCCGTGGAAGTTGATCCTAGCCGCTTTTTCCCGCATCCGGTGTCCAGATTAAGGCGATTTCCTACTTTGAAACCCGGATTAAAAAGTCGGTGGCGTTAAAGTAGCTGCCGCCGGGTTAATTATGCAGCCTGGAAAAGTGCTTTTTTATAAGCAAGTGTGGTTGCTTGCATAATTATGCAAATAGGGTAACTGAGAATAGAATGCACCAAATTATATTGTGCCTCGTTGACAAAAGAGAGTGATCATACACTCCAACAACAAAACATTTTTGGCAACGGAGGCACGGAAACGTTAAAGTTGATATTACGTTTTAAAGCAGTCTCCTTTCTAGAAACAAAATGCTGCCATTTCCTAATGAATCAAATTATGAGCATGTTGGCAACAATACCCATGCTTTACATGTGTACCTCCACACCCCTATAATCTGCACTTATTTGGTATATTTTTAACGATGTAACCAAGCAACAAACGTAATTGTCCCTTTCGAAAGCTTTTGTTAGACCATCGAACGCAGCCCAAATATACATAATTAGGCATAATGTGTGCGGCTCATTATTGGACACATGTGGGTTGTTAAATGGACAACAAAATAGCTCAATAAATTGAACAGCATCATTGGAAATGGAATTTATTTGTTTCTCTGATTTCATATTACCCATAATAATCATAACCTTTTTCTTTTCCCTCCTCCTCCTTCGAGTTTTTAGTATTATGTTCTGAAGTTGCGGAATGATTAGGAAAATCTCATTTGTCATATTTCCCTGCTGTCTCGCAACATGTTTGCTTTGCGTTTTGCCAAAGTGCACTAGTGAAGAAGTGCTACTGAAAGAAAAAAAAATTAAAAAACATAATGTGCGGGGTGTGACTGGGAGTGAATGACGACTGGGACTGTAGCGAAATTAATGGATCTGTAGGGGGACGAGAGGGGTATGTGAATTTCATGAGAAAGGAAAGGCAGGGGAGGAATTAAAGGGGTGTAAGGCTTTCATTTGGTACTGGTGTGTGTGTGTGTGACTCCAGCCAAGCTTCTGGTCTCCATACACACAATGGTAATGGTTATTCTGGAGTATAAACCATTCACCTGTTCCAAAACACAAACCACTCTCTGCATCCAAGCATTTTTCGCCCTTGTTCGCTCCAGTCTTTTTTTTTCCCCCACTGTTCTGTATTATTTTTTTTTTTTTGGTCAGGGCTGTATCTCCATCTGGATGGCAGAGAACTCCTAATCATCTGCTCTGTTAATTGTGTCTTAGCATAACTGGCGAACTTTTCATCTGCGCTGGACCGCTTTGGGTTTTCACACCTCAAACTGCTGACAAAAGCGACAAAATCAGGAAAATCAGCCGCTTTTAAGTGTGTTTGCGGTGGAATCAATGCTCTGTTTTGGTTTCGGCATCCAGATGCTTCATGTTTTTGTGTGACGGGCACTGATTCTTGAGATATGGGACAAAAAATGAGCGACAGAAATTAAAAATGTTGAAGTTTAATGTTTATGGACTAATCTGTTCAGCTTGCAACTTCCTGCTTCTTCCATTTTCTCACAAAAAAAATAGTTTTTCCTTCTCTATTATACAGGTAAACACCGTCAGATACAAACATGAGTAGTACCATGTCAGATATTTATATTAAATGGAGCATTCAACTATGATTAAGAATAAATTGAGACCACAGTACGGCATCAAACTGATTTTCAGCTCCGTCTTTTGAAATGTCAGCGGCATCTCATGGAAAATCTGATGGTGTTGACAAAATAATCATATTTAGTCACAGATGTATTGTAGCCATTTTGTTTATTTGGAGTTGCTTTACTAGCATATGGAAAAATAAAACATTCAGGATGAAGACTTAACTTGCCTGATTTTATTAATATTTTCATAAATGATCTGAAAAGTGTTTCTTTTATAAAATGTATTTTTTTTTAAAGAATATCATTTTTTTATTTAAAATATACATATATATTTCATTAAAAATTAATATTTGTTTTAAAAAATAGCAAAAATAGCATTATTTTTCTAATTATTTTTTATTAAAAATGTACATATTTATATAATAAAAATATTAATTTAAAAATACACACCTTTCAGATTGTTTATGATAATATTAATAAAATCAGGCAAGTTAGTCTTCATCCTGAACATATTTTCAATCTTTATAAGAAGTACTGAGTGATTTGGTAAGTGAAAATATAACTAAAACTAAATAGTACATTTGTTTAAGGAACATTCTATCCATTCTGATTCGTATCGATGTTGAAGTTCGGGACACGTTTCATCTCTCAAGAATCAGTGCAGTAACATTCGACACGCATTCAATTGGATGCAATTCCAAAAATAAAAACGGACGAGATTAACCACCCTTTCCTCAAGCAGCATGAATAAAAACTATAATTATCTGCACAAACAGAATCAAAATTTAGGTTGTGCTCTAGCATAATGCCTTCGCGTTCATACAGCGCCAATGTAGACCTCTGCGACATTATGCCGGAGTTTGGCATGGTACGAACGAATCGGCAAGCACACTCTAACCCCTCAAAGCCTGGTTTCCATTTTTGGCAAGAGACGGGTGAGATTGTAAATGCCACTGAGCTCTCTATCCCCCATTTAGGGATGTTTTTGGGGGGATTAAAAGCAGGACTACTTTATATGCTCTTTAAGTCTAGCAACTGTTTGTTAAGGCAGTATGATCCCATTAGAAGCCCCTGAAACCGCATGTGGCGGCAGCCAAAATGCTCTAATATCTAATCAACTCAGTGGCTGCATATGGTTTGGAGGGTGGCATAAGGCTCTCTAAGAGGATAGATGTATCTCATGCTTATGCTGTATTGTGAACTTTAAACCCTAGTGCCCAAAGAGCTTTAACCCTGGTGGGTAAGTTCAGAGAGATCAGTTGTGGATTGTAAATCAATCCAGCTGATAGTTTTCTTTTGTTAATCATTGACTCGATTACTTAATGTAATCGGGTCTGTTGCGATTCCAAAGAGTCGTTTAAAGGTGATTTTAAGGGATAAAAGGTCTGAGATTGGTCAAAAAAGGAATTATTCACTCCATAAACCCCAGACAAATAAGCTTTATGGATTTATCAAAAGTAGTACTGTGGTATAGGAAATCATGCTTCTTTCTGATTAGCGTTTACAGCTTTATATCATAAGGTCTTATATTCATTGTGGATTTGAAAACATTTTTTTTCCAGTACATTTAACACTTCTTTAATGCAAGTCGCACTTTATAAAACACAGTTGCGTAACTTGAACAGATGGCAGATTAAATTAAGAGGGCATATTTTTATTTTTTTTATTTATAAATAGAAACATGTATATGTTATTTATTTTTTTAATAAGATCAAGTTATGTATATATTTCAATTAATAATCTAGAGTTTGGATGGAAACTAAATGGTGTATGCACTTGGGATACATAATGTTTATCATGATACTTTCTTGACAAAACTGTATATTGTATATGTTTTATTATTTTTAAATTAATTTAATCATTTATAATTTTTTTCATTTGAGCACATTTGAAATGCTTTTCCTTTCTTTTTCTTTCTTTCTTCTATCTATCTGTCTATCCATCTATCTGTCTGTCTATCCATCCATCAACCTGTCCGTCCATCCATCCATCCATCTATATGTCTGTCTATCCAGAGATTAATAATTTATATTTTTTATTTACTTATTTTAATCTACTTTAATCTATTTAACTGATTAATAACTAATATTTTTTTTATTTATCTATTTGGTTCCACTTAAGGTGTCTTTGTTACACTGTAATTATACATTTAAGTACTGAATAATATTAAGTAACTACATGTACTTAGTATAGTGTTAGGTTTATGGTTAGTTGCATGGAAATATGCATAATTTATAGTTATTACAACATCCATCTATATGTCTGTCTATCCATCCATCTATATGTCTGTCTATCCATTCATCTGTCTGACCGTCCGTCCGTCCGTTCATCCATCCATCCATCCATCCATCCATCCATCATCCATCCATCCATCCATTTTAGTTTATGAATGTGCTTCAGAGACATATTTTGTTTCCCTTCACGTTTTGTCCAAATCCCAAACTGAAGCTGTCATATTTGTCACAACTTGTGATTTTGAAGGATGTGAAAACCATCTGTTAGTCTTTTACTTCCAAACACAATCATCTAATGAGCTTCTACTGATGATCCATCAATTTAAACCCCATCCGTTCTTCTGTGTCTCAGATGAGGAACTCAACGGCAGTGATGTTCTGGAAGACGCTGTCTATCACAACACAAAGTCTCACCACTTGTTGTCATGGTCAGAACAAACGAGCGAGGGTTCGCCAGACCTGGTGGCTCAGATATCCGAACACCAGAACGAGCAAGAAGCGGAGGAACACAATCAGGACTTTGAAGACAAAAATCAGGAGGAGATCAGAGCCAGCTATCATCTGTCTCCAGACAGAGAGGCAGACGAGGAAGAATGGAGCATTCCTCCGTCCCTAACGAAAGTCAACGGGATCCATCACAGCCCTAGTCCACCTGCAGACGATGCTCTTTTAAAGAGACTCCGAATAGGTCAGCAGCTCCACGAAGATGCTCTTTCTGCTTACATTAACAGAAACAGTGCAGGGAACTTTATGGAGGAGTATGGCTCTGTAAGAGAGTTCAGCGACAGTGAGGAGGAGCTCCAGACGCCCAGGATGGAGGAGCGAGGAGGTGTTTGGGGTCCAGGTCTGGTGGCCAGACGTCTGGAGCTGGATAGGGCCCGACTGAATCTCAGTCTTCTAGAGCAGGCCATGGTGCTGCAGTCTGAACATAGACAGGTCATTCACAGTGCCTACAAAGACATGGACCGCTTCCTCCTGGAGCAGATGAACCATGATCGGAGGCAGCAGAGGATGCTGGAGATAGATGCTCGGACCATGTACCACAGCAGCAAAGGTGAGAATCACATTTTCACTGATTTTCGAATTCCTTGTAAATATTCTGATTCCTTAAAGTTGGCATGAAACATAAGAGTCATTGATTCAGGAGTCGAACTAGACTATGTGTTTGATTCACTAAAAAGAACCGGCTCAGTAGAGTCATTTATTCAGCCGTTGGTCTTCACTAGTCATGCTGTATATTTTTCTGATTCGTAAAATAAACCTGGTTTCAGCCGTCGGACTTCACGCTTTATATGTTTGTGATTCGCTAAAAAGAACCGACTCATTAGAGTCATTAATTCAATGGTCGAGGGATTTGGAACACAGTGGTTATGCTGTCTGTTTTGCGGTTTTGCAGTGCTTTCTAATAGGCTAAGTATTGCAGGAATCTCTGTCAGAGTGTTATCGGATTTAGTGTGACACCATTTTGTCGGCATTTTTCGTCAGCATTGGTGGAATAATTCACATGTGAGAACCGCGAACAGAACCGAACGTCATTCGGTTTACTTTTTAAAGCGGAACTGGTAATGAAAACTTCTCGGTTGTCAGCCCTAACCTCACTACAACTCTACCACAGCTACAGCTTTAATACAGATTCACTACAGATTCACACCTACCATAACTTCACTACAGATTAGGCAGTGTTTCAATTGTTCACTACTCAACAACAACAAAAAAAACTTCAGAAAAGAATAGCCAATCAAATTTCTTGTTGCTTGTTAATCGTTTTATTTACCGTTTTAATGCTAATTGTAAATTCTTCTTCACTTACTGCATTAAAAACACCTTAATTTCTTATCATAGGAATTCTTTTTTTGTATTAGGCCCATAAAAACTCGTGTTTATATGTATCTGTGCGGAAAACCAGAGGTTTTCAATATTTTAGATGCCGTGGCCCTCCAAATATGATCATCCTTATGTGAGGGACCCCCTTTCTAACATTTAACTGGCATCTATCTTTTAAACACCCAATTCATACACTGAATGTTATAAATATAAAATTAGTTTCTATTAAGTTGCATTATTATTATTTTTTCTACTCATTATACTATAGTAATATACTGTTAAATGTATTATTTGTTTATTTAATTTTGATCTTTTTTATTTATAATAATAATTTTTATTTACTTATTTTAATCTAATTGAATCTATTTAACTGATAACTAATTTTTTTTTTATTTAATCTCATTTTTTATTTATCTATTTGGTTACACTTAAGGTGTCTTTGTTACACTGTAATTATACATTTAAGTACTGAATAATATTTAGTAACTACATGTACTTAGTATAGTGTTAGGTTTATGGTTAGTTGCATGGAAGTATACATAATTTAAAAACTACATGCAACATATGTAACAATGACACTGTAAAATAAAGTGTTACCATTTATTTTAATCTAATTTATTTATTTACTTATTATTTACCGTTTTTCGCTAGACTTTTCCACCTGTCACTTCCTTGTGGCCCAGTTTGAAAACACCTGCTTTACAAAATTCCATCAAATGTGTTTTTGCAATAAAACTAAAAATCAACATGCAAGAAGAAAGAGACATAGAGAGATTCTAGCTCAGAGGGATAGATAAATAAAATCCTCTTAAGTGCTAAAAACATTTTGGCTGGAAAATATTTAATAGTAAATAACCAACATGTTTTATAAAAAAAATTAAAAAAAGTACAAGTACAGGAAGAAAATCTTCTGATGACATCTCTGTAACACGGAGTGCTGGATTTTTATCGGTATCAGCCAGATATTTTACCATGAGCATAAATTAAGTCATAAATCCTAGTAAAGTATCTCTGATGTGAGCTTTAAGCACTTTGGTTCTTGTGATGACTGCTGTTTAATGGGTAATCTCTGAAGATAATCTCTCTATGGATCAACGCTAAGAAATCGGTGCCCTGCGTAAGACCGCAGCCTTAACTAATGTCACGGATGAAAACATACATACCCAGCATGATTTCAAAGGATGCGCTTCAGCTTACATAGAGAAAAACGTGACTGGATGGGATGAACTATAACTACATTCTTGAAGAGCAATGTATTTACTGTGTGTGTGTGTGTGTGCGTTATAGACTCCCCTCGGACAGAAAAGAAAGACATCAAATGTCCGACCCCGGGCTGTGATGGGACGGGTCATGTGACAGGCCTCTACCCTCATCACCGGAGTCTATCAGGATGTCCCCACAAAGTCAGAGTGCCCCCAGAGAGTGAGTCTGTTCTCATGTTACGCATCACTTCCTGAGGACATTAGACACATTTCCTCCCTTCACAGCAGTACAATACAAACAGAACAAATACAATTAGTGATAACAACACCGTGATCATTTTCAGCCCATAAATATTCATGCTACACTAATGATCAAGGTTTAGTTGTACAGATACTGAGGGATAAAAGATTACATGGTGACTGCTTAACTAAACTGCCTCTATTATATTCAGCACATTTCTGCATAGAGATGTGACATGAAGTAAATTCAATTTAAATGTGTGCTACAAAAATATCTAATAGTTATTTATTTTCTGTACAAGATTCTTCAGTTTTTAAAGAAAAATGTAAAAAAAAAAAAAAAATGTAAAAAGAGAGAGTTTTTCCAAAGAAGTTTATAATTTGGCTGTCATTTATTTTGATTTTTACATCATGATATGACATTATCTTTATTTAGTTGTCATTACCAAACTGGTCAGTATTTAAGCATTTTAATTCAGAAGCAACTCGTTTTCTTTTTATTTTTGTAAGTTCAAAGCTAATTTACTGGCAAACTTAACTTGGCAAAATCTTGGCTAAATTTTCTCCAAAATTTGAAAAATGATTCCAGGGGATGTGATTCGATTTGAACATTCGAACATATACAGATATTAAACATAATTTGAAGAAGCGTCCTTTTTCAAGATTTCAATTAGTCAAAATTGTCCCTAATAAAAAAAAAATCACAAATATGAAGTAATTTGCATGTCAATTATGTACATAAATACATTTCATGTACTTACAACGTATCTTGAGCCTTCCAGTGGAAACCATATAATGCTGCATGCTGAAAGTAAAAAAAAAAAAACATTAAAGAAATTTTCAGCCGTCAACACAACTGAGGTTTGATTTCCTGCGGTATGCAAATTAAAAATGCAATCCGGAAACAACTTTTCACTTGCTGTTTTCTCCATTTGAGAGTAGCACAACAAACATTCGCCATTAAACAGTGATGTGACAAAAGGAACAGAAAATGTAATTAAGTTTTTTCCCTTTTTTTCCTCCAATATGAAAGCATGTACTCCTAAACCAGAGGCAGCATTCTGCAAATCAAAGGACCCGCGGATGCAGCCTAAATAGACGGGCACATCCTCCAAACTAATTATGAACAGAGTGAAAAGTTGCTAAGGATACTGGATAGGACTTCAACAATAAGTGTGTGTCTCTTAAATGGTAATCAAAATGTTTTTGTAGTCCTGATGTTTTTGCATGTTCATATTTGAAGGGAGACACAATTTCAAGTTACAAAGAATCACATGGAAAACTTCATTTAGCATAAAAAGTTAAAACAGCTGCAGTAGAAGCTTAAATGCTGAATTATTATTTAATGTAATTTCTCTTCTTTACCTAAAATTATATTCATATTATATTCTTTTGTTTTTTTACAGTCCTTGCCATGCACGAAAACGTCCTTAAATGTCCGACCCCTGGCTGTACAGGAAGAGGTCATGTCAACAGTAACCGTAGCACGCATAGAAGGTGAGCACAATGAAAACAGCTTCTTTTTTTTTACTCAAATCACATTCTTTTAATTTGTATACTTTCTCATTGTAATCAGATTTGTATCAATATTTCGCAGCGGGGAGGCAGTTGCTGGGGGAACGTGATGTTTATAATAACGTTACCATTCGACTAAACTACATTGGGAATTTGACCCAAAGAAAATATATCATAGCATTATTATTACTCTATTTTGCACTGTTGCAATGCTTTAAACCACCTTAAAGACACCCTATTATGCCCTATTTCAATGTCTTGATTTTGTTTTTGTGGTCTACTAGAATAGGTTTTCATGCTTGAATGTTCAAAAAAACACATTATTTTTCACATATTCTCCATTGTTGCATTACCTCTCTTCCTAGTCTTTCAGTAATGCTTTTAGTTCTGGTCTCTATGAAGCCTCTCCTTCTGAAAAGCGCTTTGTGCTCTGATTGGTCAGCTGGACCACTGTGTTGTGATTGGCCAACCGCTTCCAGTGCGTTTTAGAAATGTCCCTCCCCTTACCATAACCACGAGTTTCAACACACTACTAACCCAACTTAACTAAGCCTCGCACCCTTTTTTTGCATATGCCTTGGGCGGGAATTATTTAAATAAAGAATATTGCAACTTTTTTCATGCTCAAACAGCAACATTAACATACTAAAGAAAACTGAAAATGTAAAAAGGAATAATAGGACCCCTTTAAAAGGTCAAACATGTTCAATTACCCCAAGAAAAAAAAGGGATGCACATTCAGTGAAAACTTGGACATTTACTTGAAAAGAAACATGAAGTTTCGCTCTATCAGGAAAAATCCAAACAAAATGTTAATGACACATAGACTATAAATCAATGTGATGTTTATCGCATAGAAACTATCGGATTCTTTGTAATTGAATGACTATTTAATGCACCCAAATTCAATTAAAATAAAGTTAACAACCCAGAGTAGGCCACAAGGAGACTAACTCCACACTTCTGATGTCTTTTTTCAGTCTCTCAGGCTGCCCGATAGCTGCTGCAGAAAAGATCTCCAAACCGCAGGAGGATCCCACAAAGTGCAGACAGAGTGCAGAGAGAATGGCGAGGTAATAAACCTTCATCCAGGAGCAGCCCTGTGTCTTATGGAGGTCTTGATTCCTTTACATCAAGCAAGTTCAAAATAAGTTCATAAATCATCTTTCTGAAGGATAATAATAAACATCTCATCTGTTCATTCGGTTACACTTTATTTCGATGATCTACTTTAAACATCCTAGTAACTATAAGTAACTTTGCAACTACAATTCATGTCAACTAACTCTCATTAGAGTAGTAGTAGACTGCGGTAGACTGTTAGGTTAGGGTTAGGTGTTATGGTTCGGATTAATAGAATAAGCAGATAGCAGATATTAGGCAAGGCAATTTTATTTGTATAGCACATTTCATACACAATGGTAATTCAAAGTGCTTTACATGAAGAAGAAGAATAAAAATAGAACATAAGGAATAGAAATAACAGTAAAAACAGAATTTTGCTATCTGGATGGAAGAGCTAGGAAGTCCTAGGGAGTTTTTTGTTGTTGTTGTTGTCCGTCAGAGTGGATCTAAACGGATCTATCCATCAGAGCGGATCTGAATGGATGTTCTTACATTTCACACACACACCGCTCTCACACAAACACAACATCCCCAAATCGCAGTTCTTCAACTCATTCCCTTACGACCTTAAGTCTTATGACCACTCAACGTTAAGTTACATTCTATCCTCCTTCCCTACATGCCAATTCTTTCTGCATTCACCTTCTTTTCCTTCTGTCTGCTTCTTCTAGATTTCACTTTCTTCCTAATTCTCCCAGCTCTTTCAACCAGACAGCAATATTTAAAATGCATTAAAAGTCAGAATAACAAGATGATACATAAAAGATATAAAATACATTAAAAATGAAATAAAAACAGGAAAAGGAATTAAGAGAATAAAAAAAGATAATATGTATATTAAGCACACAGTCTAGTAATACTCCAATAAGACTTAGGGTGGTTTCACACTAGTACTTTTGGTGCGCACCCGGGTTTGATTGACTTTAGAATTCGGTTTGTTTGGATGATGTGAAGTTGAACGCTGTCTTCAGAACGGTTCGGACCCAAATAAAATAATCTGAACACAGTCCAGCAGGGGAGGGGGGAGTAATCGAACTCTGGTTCGGACCAGGCAATCGAACCTAGTGTGGAAGCACCGTTAGGGGGGTGTCAGGTTTGATTTGAATAAAACGAACCCTGGTGTGATTGCTCTGTTAGTATGGTTCATTTGAATAAGTGTGAACGCTGCCATCTGAATCCTGGTGCGCACCAAACAAGCGGGCCGAAGCCGCTGAAAAGATGGGTCTCGGCCCGCTTCCAAACGAACTCTGATGCGGTTTGAATGAAATATGAATGCAACACGGACCAAAGTCATGTAAACGAACCAAAAACAGGACACAATGTCATAAGATGCGACCCTAAAAAGGACAGAATGCTCAAGAATATCTGTTTTTTTCTCATCATAGTCGCAATGTTGGCCATCACAGTTGGATACAGGCATCAGAACCGCGTCTCCTTGCACAAGATCTTCGTTTGTGTGTATGACGGAGGGATTCCTGTCATTGTTTTGACTCCTTTACACATTTTATAAGCTCTTCACAAGTTCAGAATACCATCATATGCAGGCTACGCACATACAACGAGCGCATTTATCCCAGCACACAGCATTGTTTTTGATGTTCGGTAAGTTCCGTCACAAAATATACATCATAAAAGCCGACCAATCAGAACGTATCCCATTTTTCGGTGTAAAAATGTCAA
The DNA here is from genome assembly GCA_003731715.1 of Anabarilius grahami. Classification (NCBI taxonomy): domain Eukaryota; kingdom Metazoa; phylum Chordata; class Actinopteri; order Cypriniformes; family Xenocyprididae; genus Anabarilius; species Anabarilius grahami. The sequence goes on from RJVU01075378.1 coordinate 98,616, forward strand.
TGTGAATGCTGAGGGGACCAAGACTAAATTTTATTTTTTGGCCAGGACCAAACAATCCAAACTAAGCGAACAACAAGTGGGAACACAACCTCAGTCTGCTTTCAAATGAACTCTGGTGTGGTTCGACTGAAATATGAACACAACACGGACCAAAGACATGTAAACTAACCAAAAACAAGACATGATGTCACAAGATGCGACCCTAAAAAGGACAGAATGCTCAAGCAAACCTGTTTTTACCTCATCATAGGCATCAGAACCGCACCTCTTTGCAGCAGATCTTCATTTGTGTGTGTGACGGAGGGATTCCTGCTGTTGTTTTGACTCCTTTACACATTTTATAAGCTCTTCACGAGTTGTCAGCTCCATCATATACCATCATATGTATGCACATACAGCGAGCGCATCTAGTTCAGAACACAGCATTGTTTTGGATGTTCTACAAGTTCCGTGGCAAAATATATGTATAACAGTGTGAACTGTCAGGACTAAATGTTTTCTTTTTTGGTCCGGACAGAAAGAACCAAGAGAACCAAACTACAAGTGTGAACACACCCTTAGTTGACTTGTAGTTGCAAAGTTACTTATAGTTAGTAGAATGTCTAAATTGGACCATAGAAATAAAGTGGTACCTTAAATTCTTTTGGAGCTTGAAATTATTTAAATAAAACATCTGATTTGGTTGGGAATGATTTATTAAAGATGAAATGTAATTTTTTTATACCAAAGAATAAGCAGCAATAAAAACATGGTTTAGTACAATTCTGAACTCTTGATTCTTCCTTTCTTTAGACCTTTAGGACACATGAAGAAATTTGACTTCACATACAGATTTGCACATCCTATGGCAGCGTTGCAGGCCAGCATGGCCAAAGACATGGACAAGTACACTAAAGGCCATTTTGACTACGCCAGTTTTGACGCCCAGGTCTTTGGCAAGCAAGCTCAGATGGCATCCGACCAGAGTCACGAATCTTCACACTTTCCTGACTGTGAGTGTCTATTTTGTTTCAAATCAAAGGTTACCTAGCATGCACTGACATTACTGTTTAAAAGAAGAACTTGTTTTCAGTGTCATCATGTGTGACTTCGAGCAGTAAATGTGCAGTCACTTGTTTGAGCCATACAATCTGCTCTATACAGTCTTTATGAAGCACCCTGATTTAGGCCAATAATCAACCACCTAGAAACACCCTAGCAACCACATAGCAACACTAAAACCCACTCAGAACACTGTAGAAACTGCATAGCAACACCCTGGCAGTGAGCTTTGCACATAAAATCTTTTAAAGTGAAATGTAAAGATGAAAGATGAAATGTAATTATTCTCAGCTTAAAATGCAGAGACAACTATAAGCCATTTGAAGGTTAATTGAATATTATTTTATTAATATAATATTAACTGAGTATTAAATTATTAAAGGTGCCCTAGATTCAAAAATTGAATTTACCTCGGCATAGTTGAATAACAAGAGTTCAGTACATGGAAAAGACATACAGTGAGTCTCAAACTCCATTGTTTCCTCCTTCTTATATAAATCTCATTTGTTTAAAAGACCTCCGAAGAACAGGCGAATCTCAACATAACACCGACTGTTACGTAACAGTCGGGGTGTACGCCCCCAATATTTGCATATGCCATCCCATGTTCCCAACATTATGAAAGGCATTAGACAAGGGCAGAACGTCTGGATCTGTGCACAGCTGAATCAACGGACTAGGTAAGCAAGCAAGGACAATAGCAAAAAGGGCAGATGGAGCAATAATAACTGACATAATCCATGATAGCATGATATTTTTAGTGATATTTGTAAATTGTCTTTCTAAATGTTTCGTTAGCATGTTGCTAATGTA
>RJVU01075378.1:112900-132318 GCA_003731715.1 Anabarilius grahami
TGTTATTATATTATTTACAATATTATAACTACAGTACATTATCTCTGAGTTAGACTCTGGTTAATTAATTTTTGATCACTCTTACAGTATCCAATAATATTGTCATGTGTAATTTTAAACATTCTGTGAATGTCACAGATTATGTTCATACTTATTTTGTACTTATTATCTGATGATTCCTAAAACTAGATTATAATTTATGTAGTTATAATAAGGAAAAACTACTCCGAATTGCTAGTATTGATCTGTAGATTTTGTCCCTTTACAGTTTGTCAGGATGTCCACTAAACGCCCAGAGTATCAAGAAGAAGCTCTCCGATGAGGAGATGATGACCATCAAACTCAAAACCAGCAGTGGTGAGCAATTCAAGTGCTTAAAAGGATGACTTTAAAATAAAGCTAAAATGTTTGAGCTGCTAATATTATCATCATAGTGTGAGGTTGTGTTCATCTCCTGAGAAGAAAAATAAAGAGCTTCAAAAGTTACAACAGCTCTCCCACATAATTAAGTTCAGATTTTGGAAGAAGTCTCTATATATGGAAGTGTTCATTAACATTGCCTGGTTTGTCTCTTGTCAATCAGGTATTGAAAACAATGAAGACATGCAGCACTTGGATCACGAAATAAAGGAACTAAATGAATCCAATCTGAAGATAGAAGCAGACATGATGCAGCTCCAGACTCAGGTAAATAACATTTCAATTTATTTCACCTTCTCTCACGCTTGTGTGAGAAGATTATGGGTAATGAAGTTTCAGAGATAAGACCTTGTTTCTCCCTGTTTTAAAACAGATTTCATCCATGGAGTGCAACCTTAAGACTATCGAGGAGGAGAATAAGATAATTGAGCAACACAACGACAGTCTGTTGAAGGAGTTAGCGCGTCTCAGTCAAGCACTTATCAACAGTCTCACAGATATCCAGTTGCCGCAAATGGTGAGACGGACCTCATGCTGAAACATGCTCTTTTCCTACACATATTTTAATCATTTTGACCAACATTACCACAGTTTTCTGATCGCTGCAGTCCCTTTTGATGATGATGATAACTGAAAACACTGTAAAACATCAGGTTGCATTGTTATTGTATTTGGCCATAAAAGAGTGCGTTTGGGCACCAGGGATAAAAATTAAATTCATAAGTATAGGGAAGACATTTAATCAGTTCTTTTATGGATATCAAATACAACAAGGAACAAGATATGGTTTAAAACTTTTCTATTCAAGCTCAGTTCAGATCATGATGTCACATCTCAGTTCAGTACATTATATCAAAAAGAGGGGGACGAGATTTAATTCCAGGCCCAGGAAGCACCTTTTAATATCTTACAACAATGATAAATGAGTGACACTAAAACAAATCAGCATATAATTAAATTCAAACAATCAGATGAAATATTGCTGCAGTAATTCTTATGCAGGAACAGCAACAAAATATTAAGGGTCTTATCAGCTATAAATGTCCTTAAAGAACCAGCTGTACTTTTTCACTTTTTACAGTGTACACACTTAAAAAATGCTGCGTTAAAAATAACCCATGTTGGGTTAAATATGGAGAAACTCAACTATTGTTTAAAAATGACTATATTGCTCACTTAAAATGACCCTAAGTTTAATAAATGAGCAGTTATTAATAAGTTTGATAAATAGTAATTGAATACTAAACATTTTAAATTGCTTATTAATAAATGTACACCTTTTGATTATTACTGTTGCCTCTACACACTAAAAAATGCTGGGTTAAAAACAGCCCAAGTTGGGTTGAAAATGGACAAACCCAGCGGTTGGGTTAAATGTTTGCCTAACGTGCTGGGCAGTTTTATTTAACCCCGCTATTGTTTAAAAATGACTATATGGCTGGATTAAAATGAACTCAAAATAGGTTGAAAATTAAAAATCAGACACACAATTACTAGAGGCAACAATAATAATTAAAAGGTGAGCATAAATTAATAAACATTAATAAATGTTAATTTCCAACATACGCTGGGATCATTTTAAGCAAGCAACACAGTAATTTTTAAACAATTGTTGAGTTAAATAAAACTACCCAGCAGATTGGGCAAACATTTAACCCAACTGCTAGGTTAAAACCACCCAATTGCTGGGTTTATCCATATTTAACCCAGCTTGGGTTGTTTTTAGAGTGTAGTAATTATGTCTTATTTTTAATTTCCAACCTATTTTGGGTTCATTTTAATCCAGCCATATAGTCATTTTTAAACAATAGTTGGGTTAAATAAAACTACCCAGCAGGTTGGTCAGACATTTAACCAAAATGCTGAGTCGAAACAACCTAAACGCTTGGTTTGTCTATATTTAACCCAAGTTGGGTTGTTTTTAACCCAGCATTTTTTAGAGTGTCGTTTTCTGCCAAAGCACAACATTAAAACTGTGGTAGCTTGATATTAGCCTCCGCTGTTATTAAAACAAGACGGGTCTTAAAACTATTTCTTGTTGTTTGAAGGAGGTTAATTTAATATGGTTTATTGATTTCTTTAGAAATTAATTCAGTATGATTTGAACTAAACTACACTCTAACTAATGCTGGGTTAAAAACAACCCAAGTTGAGTTGAATATGGACAAACCCAGCAGTTGGGTTAAATGTTTACCCAATCTGCTGAGTAGTTTTATTTAACTCAACTATTATTTAAAAATTTCTATATTGCTTTAAAATGAACCCAAAATATGTTGAAAATTAACATATTTAATGACGTTTAATTAATAAACATTTATTAATAAGCTTAATGAATAACAATAAACATTTATAAAATTGCTTATTAATAAATGTTCACCTTTTGATTATTATTGTTGCCTCTAGTAATTATGTGTCTGATTTTTAATTTCCAATCTATTTTGGGTTCATTTTAATCCAGCCATATAGTCATTTTTAAACAATAGTTGGGCTTAATAAAACTGCCCAGCACTTTGGGCAAACATTTTACCCAACCGCTGGGTTAAAACAACCCAATCACTGGGTTTGTGGGTGTATAGTTAAATATAGTGTATAGTTAAAATGGTGCATGTTTGTAAGGGATGAATGCATTTAAAGACATTATGAAACATGCATTTAGGAGTTACTGAAATCTGTTCTTTAATCTGTTCCAGGGTCCGATAAATGAACAGAACTTCGAAGCGTACGTGAACACACTGACGGATATGTACAACAACTCAGAGCACGAGTACTCGCCAGAATGCAAAGCCTTATTGGACAGCATCAGACAGGCCATAAAGGGCATCCATGTCTAAGTCCAAACTCTCTTTCACAACAGTTTGATCATCTGCGGAGGGCTGGCTTTGTGATCTGTGCAAGATATGTCTCGTGAAAAAAAGAATAACTCCATTCCATGACAAATTCATTGCACTGAAAAATACCAGCCACATTTTTACAGCTCAATGTTCCTCGTAGTGAGATTTGACCTCCTTTTGCACTTATTTATTTCCTATGGTTTGCTTGACTTAATTCCGTATTGTTCTTTTGTGTGTTGTTATATTATTGCTACATATTATCTTTATTCATCAGTACTATTTATCTCACAGTAATCTTATTTATTTATTTATTTATTTATTGCTATCTTAATTGTTGTTTTTTTTGTTTCTGCAACTCCAAAATGCAAAGCCAATCTTACATATTGTGAATTTTATTTATTTACATTTACCTGCGTTTGTTGTACAATAACTGGGAGTTTTAATCGCCGGCATTCGTGATGATTTCTTCTTTTTTAATTATTATTTTTTTTATTAATAACAGAAATGTAAGAATAGTCCACTTGCGCCACCTGTTGGTGAGCAGCTGTTATTGGTCTATTTGCACCCCTGAGTTATTTTTTTAATGTAGTTAATGTGATTAATCCACAAATGACATAATTTGTTTTCACGCATAAATCTGTATTCTAATAAGTGAGCAAAAATAAGAATATTTTATCCGATTCACTCTCCGAACGATTGTACAGCGACACTTGACCATAGCAAAAATCAAATCATCCACGTTGAAGGACATCATAGTCGATTTCCGTTTCTGTTCATATGAACTGCCTTTGGTGTGCACATCCGTGTGTGCATATATGTGCCTAAATGTAAATGAGTACATGGAATATGACATGTTTTGTGGTAGAGCAGTATTACGTGAATGGTGATTCATTTTATTCTGCAGTATATTTATTTTCTGAATGAAAAGCCTCTAAACTCTGTTTACCTACTGTTTATACGCCATTTTAAGTATGTAACGATATTCTTGTAAAAAAGTGTTTTATGATCAGGCACAATACGGTTTTTATTCTTTTCTGTAAGACTGAACTCCTCAACCTTTGGCTTCTTCTGTGAGACAAACAGTGGGCTCTCAAATGATATTTTCTCATGTCTTTAACCCACTAAAATATAAAAATGGACAAATTCTCAGCCAAGCAACTGCAATAGAAAGTAATCTTTCCATTATGACTGAATCTGTACCACTTGATTTAGCGTTTAAATGCAGGGCCGAGGTCATCGCAGCAGATCTGAGTGCTGTTACTATCACAGACGGCCTCGTTTTAAAGCTTTCTCTAACACTAAACGTACCCTTTTGCACTTTTATTCTGTTATTTAGTGTTCAATTTGAGCGGGTCACAAATGTGTGATCGGTGCAGGTTAATTAAGGAGTTGAACTTAGTTTTACATTCTCCATTGATGATGTCAAAACTGTGTTTAAGCAAATTTACAGGTCATTCAGAGGAAATAAAACACTATTATCTGACCAAATGAGCATAATGAATTGTACTGAATCATTTTTTTTTTTAATCCTAAATTACTGTATAATTTAGAATTAATTCTGTTTAAATTATTTGTAATTCCTAATTTATAAACCACAGATTGTTTGCTCAGGAAGTTTTGTGAGGAATATTTATTTTTTCTTTTTTTTGTATTTGATGTTTTGTAATGTGATATGAATTTTTTGTGTAAAAGAAAAAAATAGTAAAATACACGGTACTGTAAAATATTTAGTTTGTTTTTGTTTTTTTAAAAAAAAATGTTTTTTTGTTTTTTTTTAGTTCAAGTAGTTTGTATATCAGGATTTCCTTACACTTTTAAAATTTCATAAGCAGTACTGCGCTGTGTTGTACAGTTTGTGTATGGTAGAAATAAACTATTGAAATTATCTGCATCGCGCTCGTTGTACAGTGGCTCATATAAAAATATGATTTATATAAAAGCTCATATAAAAAATATTTACTTGATATAGATCTGTATGCAGAGTGTATTTTACTCACCATCAATATTTTAGGTTCAAATTTCCATGTACAATTGGTGATTTCACCTGGTCACAAGGTTTATGTCTCAATTTTTATGTTGTATCATTCAATGAGTGCTCCCGCGATGTTAAAATGTATTTTTAAAAGTATAAATATTCCATTTAGTCTCGTATTAAATTCATAAAACTGCAAAAATACAGTGTAGACATTGGGAAAATGTCTGAAAAGTTTGAAATATGGACACACTTTTGCTCCTCACAGTTGTAACGCTTCTTGATTACATCAGAGCTCAAAACCAAATAAAAAATTTATTATTTTGCAAATCTAATTTAACATTTAAAACGTTGCTACTCAACTTTTCAAGACATTCAAAAACTATTTTCACATCTACCAGCAGATGGCGTGTGGACGCAACATTGAGACTTCAGGCCTTCATTTCTGGTTTCGAACCACTAAGCATCCAAAAAGAGAAATAAGACACTGATTTCGATCTCAGCAACTACAAAGGTAAATAAATAAGTTTTGACCAGTCCGACTGGTTAAATCACTAGACAATTAGATTATTAAAGAGATTTTAAAAGCGTTCATAACCCTGTAGGCCTGATATGAAATCTGTACCGTGTAAATATGGTGTTCGGTTTGTTACCCTTCGTAATTATCTTTTTATAATTATCAGAGTAATTTATCCTTACCTTTGATGAGTTGATGATGATGCAAATTACATCTAATTATCTGAAACGAGGCACAGCTTTCCTGTTAAACGTCACCTAGAAACAAAACCAACAATTATTAAATGGTCCGTGACAGACTTTCACTGCAAGTGTGTTTGTGTTGTGTTGATTTAGCTTAAAGGGTTAGTTCACCCAAAAATGAAAATAATGTCATTTATTACTCACCCTCAAACCTGTAAGACCTTCGTTCATCTTCTGAACACAAATTAAGATATTTTTGTTGAAATCCGATGGCTCAGTGAGGCCTGCATAGGGAGCAATGACATTTCCTTTCTAATTAATGTACTAAAAACACATTTAAATCAGTTCATGTGAGTTCAGAGGTTTAATATTAATATTATAAAGCGATGAGAATAATTTTGGTGTGCCAAAAAAAACAAAATAACGACTTATAGGCTATAGTGATGGCTGATTTCAAAACACTGCTTCATGAAGCTTCGGAGCGTTATGAATCTTTTGAGTTGAATCAGTGATTCGGATCGAGTGTCAAACCGCCAAACTGCTGAAATCACGTGACTTTGGCGCTCCGAACCGCTGATTCATTATGCTCCGAAGCTTCCTGAAGCAGTGTTTTGAAATCGAGCCATCACTATATAAGTCGTTATTTTTTGTTTTTTTTAGGCACACCAAAAATATTCTCGTAGCTTTATAATATTAATATTGAACCACTGTACTCACATGAACTGATTTAGATGTGTTTTTAGTACATTAATGGATCTTGAGAGAGGAAATGTCATTGCTGGCTATGCAGGCCTCACGGAGCCATCGGATTTCAACTAAAATATCTTAATTTGTGTTCCGAAGATGAACGAAGCTCTTACGGGTGTGGAACGGCACGAGGGTGAGTAATAAATGACAGAATTTTCATTTTTGGGTGAACTAACCCTTTAAGACGAGTCATTTCACTCGGCGGCCATCTTTGAAACGCCTCTCGGGCATCCAAGTACAGCTCCTATCTCTTTGAATGGGGAAACATCCAATTCTCCAAAGCTGTTTGCCAAGCTTTCGATTAAATTTCATATTTGAAATCACCAATGAAATCTGACAACAACTGTCTCATAAATTTTGTTTCTAAACGCTCGAATCATGACAAAAAACAGTATTTTTCAGGCTGGATCAAGCTAATGTGTGTATCATTTCGGAGGCGCGCGCCTGACTGTTTCTATAGGAACCGGAGCTTCTAACGGCCGCTGCAGTGACGCGATGACTTTACCAATCGCGATTGGCTCTTATTTTTGAAGTGCAATAAGACTTTCTCCCATTCAAAACAGTACGAGTGACGTGTCTTGTGTTATTCTATAGTCTTTGCTAATACTCACACACATGATAAATGAAAAGAAAAAATAGCTTACATGGTTTCTAAATGCCTTTTACAAGATTATTGGTAAAGGCAGCCATCAGTTTTTTTGACTCATGTTTCGACATGTCCCGCCTTCTCTTGCTATGATATTTACGTCAATATGAACGACTCCTAAACTGTCTATGAATGCCTTCTTGTGCTACTAGCCAATCCTGGCTCATGGGTGGGACATTTGTGAATACAGGTGGGGAAAAATAACCGTTGTATAAATTTTTCACCTGAAGTGATTTTCTCATCTTAATTCGTTCTTCTTTAGGTGTGTCTGATCTTGTAAAACTAATTGTTTTCACATTTAGTTTGATAATTTTTTTGTGTTCCGCTAGTTTAGCCTACATAAATGAAGACAAACCATAAACTTATCTTGTTGTAATATAAAGCAAATTATGACAACAGACTAACCCTAATTCAAACTTTAGGTCTACCCTCTATGATACAAGTAAAAAAAAATAATAATAATTTTTTTTTTTATTACAAATTAAAAGTTCATTTAATTTAACATACAAATTACAAATTCACACACAGACGAATGTTTATTTTATTTTTTAAAAAAATTTAAACTTTTTATTTAAAATAGTAAACTTGTTTAATACTTTAAATTGTTATATTATGAATGTAATAAATAGCTATGACTATGTAATTTACACATAGGAGTATATATTAAATAAAACAATTTTATTGTATGTAATGTTTATTATATTGTATTTAATAAATACAATAATGAAAAATAATTTTATATAATATACTATTATTTAGTACAATAAATTATTATATTATGTACAGTGGCATGCGAAAGTTTGGGAACCCCTTGCAGAATCTGTGAAAATGTGAATAATTTTAACAAAATAAGAGAGATCATACAAAATGCATGTTATTTTTTATTTAGTACTGTCCTGAGTAAGATATTTTACATAAAAGATGTTTACATATAATCCACAAGACAAAAAAGTAGCTGAATTTATTAAAATATCTCCGTTCAAAAGTTTGGGAACCCTTGATTCTTAATATTGTGTGGTTCCCTGGATGATCTATGACTGTTTGTTTGTTTTGTGATGGTTGTTCATGAGTCTCTTGTTTGTTCTGAGCAGTTAAACTGAACTCTGTTCTTCAGAAAAATCCTCCATGTCCTGCAGATTCTTCTGTTTTCAAGGATTTTTTGCATATTTGAACCCTTTCCAGCAGTGACTGTATGATTTTGAGATCCATCGTTTCACATGGAGGACAACTGAGGGACTCAAACTCAACTATTAAAAAAGGTTCAAACATTCACTGATGCTCCAGAAGGAAACACGATGCATTAAGAGTCGGGGGGTGAAAACTTTTGAACAGGATGGAGAGGTCCAAATTTTTCTTATTTTGTTGAAATATTTTTTTTTTCATTTAGTACTTCCCTTTAGAAGCAACAGAAGATACTTGCATGCTTCCCGGAAGACAAATTAAGTACAATTTACCTTGATCGTTAAATTCTAAAAGTTTTCACCCCCCAGCTCTTAATGCATCGTGTTTCCTTCTGGAGCATCAGTGAATGTTTGAACCTTTTTTAATAGTTGTGTTTGAGTCCCTCAATTGTACATATGTACATGCAAATAACATGCATTTTGTATGATCTCTCTTATTTTGTTGAAATTATTAATATTTTCACAGATTCTGCAAGGGGTTCCCAAACTTTTGCATACCACTGTATGTAATAAATAGCTGTGAATTGTCATATTTGTCCTCAAACCATATCTAAGTACACTCTCTCTTTCTCTCACACACAAACACCCCATAATGTAATTATCATTAAAATATAAGCAAGTAGTTTTTAAAGAATTTGCATCTTATTCCATCTCTCTTTGTTGATCTTTATATGCATTCCAGGAGGGCAAAGTTTGCTATGTCTTTTAGGATTAAGGGGGAATTTGATATGACCCCTTGCTTTGAGATCATTTTACCCATAATTCCACTGGATGCTGCTACATATTGCCCATGACATAGAGTTGAACATCATGGCCTGATCTTCCCAAAACCTCCAGTCAATCCTGTAGGAACATCGTCCTCTATCGTTGAAACGTAATGTCCATATGTATAAATGGACACTTGGTACTAATTTTAAAGTGGTTTCATAATAGTAATTTCCCAATAGAGTCGGACTAAGTGGATCTTACAGGGGCATGAGGGGTCAACAGGGTAGTATGGCCTATGGGAAAATAAAAAAATGTCACGGTGGTAAGTGAATACTGTTTTCCTGACAGGCTGAGACCACTGACACATGACAAATGCTTTCAACAGAACTCTTAATCAGGCCTATATTTATGCCAGACAGCAGGTACATTTGTGTTCAGACTAATTTGGGAATGCAGTGATGCAACCCTATAGGCACAAGGTGCGTGTTTTGGATGTAAACAAGAAGGCATGCTTGTTCTTTTCTAGGAGTAACTGAGTGCTTCCGAATGTTGACCCACCGTCAACAGATTACAAAGCCAAAAATCATCTTCATAAATCAATCTAAAAACACACAGACACTGACCCCAGCTGCTCAAGTATAACCACTGATTCATTGCTAAGCCTAGTAATCAATTGGTTGATGCTGAGTGTTTGCTTACATGGGTACTGAATGCCTTTTACAAGATTGTTTGTAAAAGCAGCCATCAGTTGTTTCCTAGTAAAGTTTTTTCACTCATGTCCCGCCTTCTCCTGCTATGATAGCTACGTCATTATGAACGACTCCTAAACTGTCCAATCCCTGACCGCCTTCTCGGGCTACTAGCCAATCCTGGCTCAGGGGGCGGGACATTTGTGAATACAGGCGGGGGGGGGAAAAAACCGTTGTCCGAAACAGAGAAAAGTGGGTAGAAAGGCATTTAGAAGAATTTGGCTTTGCGTAAGATGTCTCTAATTAGCCATATACTATGTATCTAAATAATATTTTTAATATTTTAACTGTTCACTGTGTATTTAAATTCAACGGCTTTTGAAGTTTCAAACGCTTAGAACGCTACTGAAGACGCTTATATACGGCTTGGTCACGTGATACGTGTTACTTTTCTCAGCGCTGGTTTGTATGGGCTAATCATATTCTTTGGTGATTAATCGTTAGCCGATTGGTGTTTAATCGTTTTTATATCGACGTACAGAGCGTATTTGTAAATATATCTCAGATACCAATCCTTAATGTTAGTATATTCAAAAGATTATACACTTACATTTACAAATACCTCCAATATTACAATAATCGAGCTGATATTTGAATGAAGCTCAATGGGGCTTTGTTTTTTTGGGCCTCCAAGAGCCCCCTGGAGGACTATGATAGCAATCAGTTATTAGCCAGCAAGCATTTGCCGTCTAATGTCCGCAGCCTAGTTTCTGTGAACCACGTGACGTGTGTTTACATCCTCTCAGCTGTTCCTGGAGAAAAACAGCGCTGGCTGTTCAACGCCACGAAAATCTATACATAACTCAACAGTGCGCTCAAAAACACCAACTCTAATGTGCATCCAGTGTGTTTGTCTAGTGCAAAGCCTGAGATTGATTCATGGCTTTATAAAGGTCAGTGAACATTGTTATTCCGCAAAGATGATGCCGACATTTTTGTTTTGTTGCTTTGCGTTGATCTGAGCAAGCTGAAGAAGATGTACATGTGGCAGACATTTAAATGCAAACTTACTGTCTTGGTTTAATACACGCTAAAAAGCCCAAAATGGCTGTTTTGAAGAATGCACAAATGTTATATTGTCTAAAGTGGTTTGCTGTACCAGGTCAAACACAATGCAACCGTCTTACTGGTTTTCTCAGTCCTGCAGCGTTAATGTCATCTAACAGCATGGGTTTCTGTTCTCAAGTAAACGAAGAACTCGTTGTTTTTCTTCTTCTTCTTCGCTCTCTGCTTATTTTCATCTGAATTACAGACCGACTCACAAATACGGAGGCGTTTTAACCAGATGCTGCAAGTTGACTAATACTTATAAGACTATAGCAGTAGCTATGACAACTGTCTCTGAAGCTTTATTATTTTTTAATAACTTTTATTTCTTAAATTGTTGTTTTACGTTTTGCTGATTGCACAACATATAAAAACAAAGGCCAGATGCACTACACACCGGGAGTTTTTCCGTAAATATTTTAAATGGCAAGTGATATCGCATAACCCTGGTAATTTGATCTGTTACCGAATTAATTTAATGTATGCATGCAAGACCTGCTTAGAGATTATGGCGGATCTAAACATGCGAAACGCTTACATTATCTCTCTCTCTCTTGCTACTTTGATTTTTATTGTCTCAGATATCATATGTAGATATATTAAGCACTGCACCGTCGCTAAACACTGTTTTTATCGCAGTGCGGATATGTGTTGTTTTATAAATGCTTTAGCTCGACTGCGTCGTGGAAATGTAGATCTTTACGTGTATGGATGGACCTCAACGCGGTGCGTCACGCAGTCAGTCACCATCCAGATTCTGTATGCGTCGAGCGTAAACAAACAAACGAACGGAAGCGTCGCAAATACGGCATTTCTCTTTACTTTCGACAGAAACATCGTTCAGAGGAATATACAATTATTATTTATATGGTATGTTGACTCTATATTATTTGTTTGGAGTCGAGTGTTGTGGTGTTGTTCTGTACGGAAGAGGATTAGGGCCAAGCAATAATAAAAAAATAAAACCATCTCGAGATTAAAGTTGTTAAATTTCGAGAAAAAACTCGTTAAATTTTGAGAAAAAAGTCGAAATAAAATGTTGAGAATAAACTCGTTAAATTACGAGAAAAAAACTCGTTAAATTTCGAGAAAAAAGTCATTAAATTACGAGAAAAAAGCATAGACTGTAAAAAAAAGATGGACGACGCGACGCCGCTTCCTTCCATTGTAATGAACTGAAGTTAAAACGGACGATGATGGGCGTTGACATGTTACGCAAAAACGTCAGTTTTGGAGCCTGGGCATGCGCAGAAAGAATCGTCAGTGGAGCCCGGAGGCGGAGTCGCGGTATCAAACTTCCGCCCAGAACTAGAGTAGGACTAGTTTGTCCAGATAATTATAATTTTATACCCATAAAAATAATTAGTAACTGCCAGATAACGATCACCTGCTTTTCCCCCGTCATGGCTAACGTTAGGCGTGTTATCTTGGCTAATAACATTTATTAATTAGCTTATAAAGCCCACATTTAACGTGACCGAAAAAAGTTCAGTGATCCGTCAGATCCTGTAGTAGGTCGGTTAGGACATGTTTACTGCTGAACAACTCCTTTTGTCAGTGAGAAATAACACAGAAATCGAAAAATAATAGTTATTTATTTATCTTCAATCTCCCCTCGAAGCCCCGACAGTCCTCAGAGAAACTGTCAATCATGACGACACGCCCCGTTTCTATAGCATCAAATTGCTAGCTAAAATCAAACTGATCACAAAAACGAACTATTGAATATATATCAGCGTGATAACAACTACCTTAAATGACCAAAACCATCTTTCGGAATATTTTATTGAAAGTGTAATTAATTTTTTTTTATTTTGACAAGTGCCATTCGTTTGCATTGAGAGCGCGGGGTTTATGACTTGTACTGCATCCAGCCACCAGGGGGCGATCAAAGAGCTCGCAGCTTCACTTTTCAGGACGTATGAGGCACACCCGGAAAAAAGTCGTTAAATTTCGAGAACAAATTCGTTACATTTCGAGAAAAACTCGTTAAATTTCGAGAAAAAGGTAGAGATAAAATGTTGAGAATAAACTCGTTAAATTACGAGAAAAAACTTGTTAAATTTCGAGAAAAAGGTAGAGATAAAATGTTGAGAATAAACTCGTTAAATTACGAGAAAAAACTTGTTAAATTTCGAGAAAAAAGTCGAGATAAAATGTTGAGAATAAAGTCATTAAATTACGAGAAAAAAGTTGTTAAATTTCGAGAACAAATTCGTTAAATTTCGAGAAAAACTCATAACATTTCGAGAAAAAAGTCGATATAAAATGTTGAGAATAAACTCGTTAAATTATGAGAAAAATGTCGTTAAATTTCAAGATAAAATAAACGTATTCTCAACATTTTATCTCGACTTTTTTCTCGAAATTTAACAACATTCTCATAATTTAACGAGTTTTTTCTCGTAATTTAATGACTTTATTCTCGTAATTTAATGACTTTATTCTCAACATTTTATCTTGACTTTTTTTCTCGAAATTTAACAACTTTAATCTTGAGATGGTTTTATTTTTTTATTATTGCTTGTCCCTAATCCTCTTCCGTAGTTATGGCAAGCTGCTTTAATATAAATCCTCACCACCAAATCGTTTTTTTTTTTTTTTTTGTTATGTAGCCTAACAAGTTTCACAAGTAAATGCACAGTTCTTGTTCTTTTTTTTCTTTTCTTTTTCCACAACATAAATATTTTTTATTGGCCATCAGGTGCAATATGTAAGATTTTTGCAGTAAAATATCCAAAAACCACTAGGCCAGTTTTATATATTTTGTTCACTTGAGTATTTACAATATCCCAAATGTTTCCAACTATTTGTAAATCGTGAGAAAATTGCAATTTTAACCAAGGCTCCGGGACGTGTGAGGAGTCGCATGTCAGTTGCGTCATACCCGCGTTACCCTCGGTTTCCGGTTTTATTTTGTAGAAACCATGCTTTAATATATTACATGTTTTAATAGACAAGGGAACAACTGTTTGGTTACATTTATAGACAGAAAACTAATTGTTATATAGCTCAACATGTTTAGTCTTATTGTTTAAATCTAATTTTCTTGATTTTTTGCGAGTACCATGCTTTACCATGCCTCAGAGAAAAACACTATTTTGTCAAGTAGCTAACATAGCATTATCAGATACAGCATTTTCTCCATCATACAATACGTTTTAAAATTAATTGCATGACATTTATCAACACAAGCCATCCAGCATTTAATATGATATTCTAAAATCGATCTATCTTACTGCAGTGTGTCTCAAACAAGTGTCTCACAGCAGCCGCCGAGCGACACACTCAAATGTATCTAATATGATAAACAGAGCTGCGTTACTTCATACTCATGACCGGAAAAGCGGAAGCGGCGCCGGCGTCTGTGGTATAATAAAAGTTCTGCTGCTCGCGGCATATGTTGCGCAATCGCTCCAGCGGCCTCGTTCAGCTCCCACAACTCTCGGTCCTGCAGTAACGTTAATAATCGCATCCATGAACATGATTTCTTCCCGAGTCCTATCCCAATTCTTTTCCACCGTCCGTTGAGGTGAAGACCACATGTCCCAAGATTCCACGCTCAAACTTGGTGTCATCAAGCTACGCCTTTGTTTTGAATAGGTCTCTAGTAGGGCTGGGCGATATATCGCATGCGATTGTCACGCGCATTTCGTCAGTAAAGCCGGTTCCCTGATTACCGCGAAATCGCCATCACCTGCTTTCAAATGGAGCGCCATTTAATAGACAGAACCGTAGATCACTGACAAGCTACGCAATATCGCGTTCATTATCGAAGGCGATTCATCTGCGATATTGAACGTGATATTGCGTAGCTTGTCAGTGAACTACGGCTCTGTCTATTAAATGCCGCTCCATTTGAAAGCAGGTGATGGCGATTTAGCGGTAATCAGGGAACCGGCTTTACTGACGAAATGCGCGTGACAATCGCATGCGATATATCGCCCAGCCCTAGCCTCTAGCGACCTCTAGCGGACAGAAAATATTACATATTGCACCTTTAATCCTCACAACTAAATTGTTTTTTTTTTTGTTACGTAGCCTAACCGGGACAAATATATATATATGTTTAGTTTCACAAGTAAATGTTCCTTAAATACAGTTCTTATTCTTTCTCTTTCTTCTTCTTTTTTTTTTTCCACAACATAAATAATTTTTATTGGCCATCAGCTCTAAAAGCTTTTTTACTTTTTACAGAACAGAATATTTTTTCTAGTTATATTTTTATTACTGATCAGAATGTGGTTACTTTATAGTACAATTAAAAATCTTACCAACCGAATAAACACTTAGATCTCAGTCGCTAGGAATATTAGATCCAGCCGTGCTGAACTTCTCTCTCCACCACAGTGTTGGTCTTCTTAGATTCTATCATAAAAGTAATTTAACAGAATCTAATTTGCATCTTTCTCTCTGCATAGTCTGGCTTCGTCTGACCAGCACAAATGACCAAACTTACTTCTGGTTATAAACTGCTTCACAACCTCCCGTGAAACCTTGAAATGGATACACTCCTTATCTCTAACTTGTGAAGGCCAAACAATCATAAGATCACCAGGATTTGTTTTTTCACTAAATTGTATTTTTAACATCAGTTACAAAATATATATCAGCAGTTTATTAGACATAACCTATGTGTTGGTAAAGAATTTCAATATCTTGATAAATTATGAAAATATTTGTTTCTTTTAACATCACATCCATATATAATTACTATTGATATATATTATTCCTAAATTATATTTTTATATTTGTAAAGATGTGCATCAGAGGGATAACAAAATATTAAATAACAACAATAAAATATTGTTAATAATATAGGTTGTTTTATAGGTGTATAGAGTCGAATTGACACAGTGGTTTAACTTGTTTTATTAACAAAGATTCTTTGTAACATTTAGAATGTTTATAAAGAAAACAAAATGAAATGATCTACCCAATAATCTCGAGAGAAGGCCTATATTCAAAGCTGACTCACCTACAGTTTTTTGCATCTCTCCACCACCACAATTTACAGGTTTGGAAAAAAAAATATGATCATTTTGTCTGAACTATCCCTAGTATAAATATGTTTATACTAATATTTAACCTTAGTGCACTGATAGCTGCATCAATATTAACCATATAAACAACAAACAGCAAAGAAAAAAAAAATTGATTTTTTAAATAATCCTTTATTCAATTTTTTTTAAAATTATTATTAGTGATGCACCTATTTTGATTTTTCATGGACAATAGAAGCCAATTGGCCGATTCTGATACTGGTAGCAGATTTTTTTTAAAGCAAATTTATTTGTTGTTTATTTGTTCAAAAAATATGTGATTGATATTTTGATATTAGAGGCAAACACTGCATTTTTATCACAATCCCAACAAAGATGTTATGAGCATGAGCAGTTGTTTTTCATTTAAATTATTGTATAATTTCAAGATTAACAGCAAAAACAGCCTGGTCTGACTTTAGCTTTGTGAAATTATGCTACATAACAAAACAAAATCAGCAGACGGACTGAATGAAATGCAAATTCACTCTCTGACAGTAGGTGGCGCTTATGGAACATCAGTGATATAGCGTTTCGATGGTTACCACTATATACAAAGCAGCGCTGCGCTGGATATAAGAGGAAAAGCCATCAAAACTTGTCTGAAGACAGTTCCCTTCAGAGATACAGTCATATCAACCCCAATTTAATATTTATATTATTCTTCCTATATTTCGCGAACAGTGAGCTTGTGCATGGTGCAGTATTTTCTCTGCGGGCGCGTCTGTTCTCCTCTTTGTGTCCGTGTTCAGCGTGTGCCTGTGTTAAAGGAACACTCCACTTTTTTTGAAAATAGGCTCATTTTCCAACTCCCCTAGAGTTAAACAGTTGAGTTTTACCGTTTTCGAATCTATTCAGCCGATCTCCGGTTCTGGCGGTACCACTTTTAGCATAGCTTAGCATAGTTTATTGAATCTGATTAGACCGTTAGCATCTCGCTTAAAAATGACCAAAGAGTTTCAATATTTTTCCTATTTAAAACTTGATTCTTTTGTAGTTACATTGTGTACTAAGACCGACGGAAAATGAAAAGTTGTGATTTTCTAGGCTGATATGGCTAGGAACTATACTCTCATTCCGGCGTAATAATCAAGAAACGTTGCTGCCGTTCCATGGCTGCAGCAGGCGCAATGATATTACGCAGCGCCTCTCACAAACATCTCCATGGTTACAAGGCACACTCCCTGTGGAAGCAGGGGCTCACAGGCGCTGCGTAATATCATTGCGCCTGCTGCAGCCATGGAACGGCAGCAAAGTTCCTTGACTATTACGCCGGAATGAGAGTATAGTTCCTAGTCATATCAGCCTAGAAAATCGCAAATTTTCATTTTCCGTCGGTCTTAGTACACGATTTAACTACAGAAGAGTCAAGTTTTAAATAGGAAAAATATCGAAACTCTTTGGTCATTTTTAAGCGAGATGCTAACGGTCTAATCAGATTCAATGAACTATGCTAAGCTATGCTAAAAGTGGCAATAGCTTGCAATTAGCTTGCAATAAAAACATGCAATTCTTGAGTGCGTGCCACGAGCACAGTAACGGCTGATTGGACAGTCGTGTTAATTTTTCTGAGTTTTACCGACATAGCCTGACAACATCTCATCTGACCGCAGTTCACTGTTGTTCAACTGAAGCTCCCTCGTCGTTACCTGTAGTCTACCTTTTCCGCGTTCGTTTGACTCGCGCCTGGCGCTGAGGGGAAGTCGGAATGCGCGTCTGAAAAGTGTCCCGTTTGTTGTGGTCGCAAAGAGACAGTTCTATATAAACGCAGCGTTTTACTTGCCGATGTTTTAAAAAAAGATTTTTATTTTTGGTATTTTATATGCTCTGTTGGTGGTTTGTGGAGTAGCATCACCCGGGGGGGATATTTTTTTATTAAATAAAATTAATATTAAATGAAATAAATGACATTAAAATTCAAAGTAATCACTTGGGTAATCTAAAATACTTTTTGAATGTAACTGTAATTTGATTACCATCTATTTAAAATGTAACTGTAATGTAACTGTAACGAAATACAGTTACTCTGTATTTTAAATACCTTACGTCGTTACATGTATTTCGTTACTCCCCAACCCTGATTATGGCACAGTTCTTCTTATTGAGGCTTGAAATGAATCCGCTGAGAATTTGTGGCTTCTGCTTTTGCCGAGTCAGACATGCGGAGTAGGAGCCAATGCGAGGGCATGAGCTTCCGTTAAAATATAGACTATTTACACACTCCACGTGTCATTATGAAACACAACAGTCTGAGATCGGCAGGACAGATGTATGCTGTAATGGGTAGTTGATGTGTCACGAAGTTTCAATAGTATCCTGCAGCGTGACATAGTATATTGTGAAGAAATAGTGGAAATCATACAAAGGAGGCCTGCTTTTATTTTAGCTTTTATCCTCACTGGAAAAGTACTGAGGAACAGTAAACAGATTAATTCTGGCCGAGCATCGGTGTAGTGTGATAATGTTGCAATTATGCAACTAGCAAGTTTAAACATGTTAATGACGGATCAGCTCAGCTTTATAACAAACTGTTCCAGTTCATAGTTCCAGTATTAACTCGACAACAGTCCACCAGTTGCTCAACTTGCTCTCCGTCAAAAAGCAGTTAGCAGTGTTATGAAAACCAGTATCCTTTTTTATGTCCAATATTAACAGCTTTATTGATTTATGGTGTTATGTTCGCTAGAAAGAAAGAGACATATAATAGGTGCCGTTCTCTTTTGTAAGTTGTATACTGATGTACAGAGAGCCTCTGTAGGGTTGCAATCAGGTCTTGCACAAAACAGAGTAGGAGGTTTGACCCAGATCCCTCCCTGCAGTATTTTTAGTGCAGGAGACTCAAAGGGCAGTGATACAGGGAAATGCTAAAAAGAAAGACAAATGCAGAAAAGAAAGAAGAACAAGGAAATTATGGGGGTGTAGACACATCTGTAGACATTTAAAACCTTATGAAATCAAAGCAATATTCTCATCAGTTCTATCAGCTCTTATTTACTTTAATCAGCATTTTTGTGATATTTGCCCCCTTAAATTGATTTCAAGGGCGATGTTTTTCCTTAACCTTATCAAATGTATGTCATCTTTTATGTAAAATTCTTACATTTTATAGATAAATTCAATTAGAATAATTCACAAAGGTTCACACTTACAAATAATCAGATAGTGTAACAGAGTATGTATATTTGACGTGATGTCCGAGGGTAGAGCTCTGAGCTCGGAATTTGGCCCGAAACCAGAGTACTCCCCCTGTATCCCTGGCTGGGAAAGGAACCAGCCAATAGTGAGGAGTCGGGGTAGCGGAGGGATGCAGAAAACTGTCGAGGAACATAGGTGAGTCAGCTATGTGTGAGTGTGTGTGTATATATATATATATATA
>RJVU01075378.1:149907-160758 GCA_003731715.1 Anabarilius grahami
GGGGGGGGGGGGCACTTTGTGGACTTCTGTGTTAAAATTTAAGCCCAATAAAGGTGGTAGTTGATGGACGTATTGTATTTTTTTAGTACAATTACATACAGTACTTTAACATGAGTAAAGGTTTAAAGTTGGATTTAAAGCTTTGGTCATAATGCTAGATAACACATATCTTATTCCTACATGTCAGTTCATGACACTAGCATGCGTTAAATGACAGCATCATAACAGCAGCCTTAAATATGTACAGAGTTTTGAGAAATTGTGACTTTTAAAGTCAACATGAAACCACATACATAACCCAGTTTACTGTGTTTCCAAGTGAATCAATATATATATATATATATATATATATAAACAATTTTATCAGGAATTGACTGATTGTTAAAAGTGGGCATTACAGAATTGATTCAATTGTTTTTTGGAATAACATTTATAACATCGGTGTTAACCAGCGTAAAATTTAGCGTGTTAACTCTTTCCCTGCCATTGATGGAATTTTCCGGCTTTCTGTGTTTTCATTGTTATACGTTAGGTGGCGCTATTATGCATCTTAAAAGGGTACAGAATCTCCTGATCAAAACAAAAAAGGAGCAGAAAAAAGCGATAAAAGCATGTTCTAATCTTTGGGGGGAAAAAAACACGATTTTCTCAGCTTTTCAACTTTTTTTTTTTCCCCACATTCAAGTGTTGATAAAAAAAAGAATGCATGAAGCTAGAATAAAACGGGTATTTTGTTTAAAAGCAGAGGCACTCTTCTTTATTTTGATATATTGCGTGTTCAGATATTCAACAAAACATTCTGGAGGCCATGAAATTTTTGTGAAAATTATCAAAAACGATGGCAGTGGCTGGGAACTTTTTTTTTTTTTAAATGCAGGTGGGGAAAGAATTAATATTGGCAAGATTTTAGGTTGCAAGAAAAATCTGATGGATCATGCACAGGAACATGTAAATAGGGTCAATTTTAATTTCATGTTGACTTTATCAGGTTAACAGGGTGACATTTTGACTGCAAAAATGACCACAGTTTATGGACTTATATATCTTTTAGATATTGGATAATAATAATACAAAAATAAAGTCAAACGCTTCATTTATTAGCAAGTACGACCTTCCCTTGAGAAAATTCAAATGTGCGTCATAGTCACGTCAATTCCAGCTTATCTTCCGATACATGATTGAACATTTAATAAAGTATCAAAATAGGTATAATATGAAAATAACACCCACATTCTTCAGTCTGTTTCTCTAAGCAGTCAGATGGGCGGCCATTTTAATAGCACTGAGTTGTTCAGATTTAAACATTGTGAGGATCAATGCTCAATTTATGTTGATTTGCTTTGTTTGGATTAAAAAAGAAACATTCTGGACCTAAATAACAGGTTATGGTTTGCCAATATTGGATATCTACAGAGCCCTGCACATGACGTGGGAAAAAATATGTATATCATGGCTACGAATTAACAATTCGTTCACACGGCTTACTAATACATCAGCGCCTTTTACTAATTCATTCTCTCTCTTCGTCAAGTAAATCGGGGGCATAATATAATAAATCATTTCCTTGTTTTACTAAATTGTGGCCAAATCATTCCCTTGTTTTAGTTAAATGAGACTTTTCACAAGATGTAATATAAGTCTCTGGTGTCCCCAGAATGTGTCTGTGAAGTTTCAGCTCAAAATACCCCACAGATCATTTATTATAGCTTGACAAATTTGCCCCTATTTGGGTTTGAGCAAAAACACACCGTTTTTGTGTGTGTCCCTTTAAATGCAAATGAGCTGCTGCTCCCAGCCCCTTTCCAGAAGAGGGCGGAGCTTTAACAGCTCACCCTTTGGTTGCTCAACAACAACAAAGCTGGAGAATCTCACGCAGCCAAAATGAGGATTGTCAGTAACGGTGTTCAGCCTTACATTGATATCTCCCTTTGCATTGAACTTTGAGCGTCATAACTTTGCAGATGTTGTTTATGCTCAAACAGCAACATTACACTCTAACTAAAGTAAAAAAGTGAAATCAAGGACTCCTTTAAATCAAAACAAGTGAATGAATTTGTAAAACATGGCCAAAATGTACTAAAACAAGTCGTGGGAATGAATTCTTAATTTGTGGCCACGATCTATATATATTTTTGTCTGCATGTCATGTGTGGGGCTCCGCAGATATGTAACGGACGTTCGGAAAATTTGTTTATTACTATAAATGTAAGTTTAAGATGGCTGGTATTACTCTGGTTAACTAAATTGCTATTTGTAAAAAAAGCATCAACAGAGGCTCAAGAACTTCATGGCAGTTTCACAACAGCTTCATTCCAATCAATCACCAGATTTAATAATAGTTTAAAAGTATACACAAAGAAGTGTTCATATCATTTGAATATCAAAGGGGAGGAGTCCAACTTTCTAATGGCTGCAGCTGAAAGCGATCCAGGAACATCTTCAACTGGAAACATAATCCTAAAAATGTTCGGAATTCATATTCCAGCTCGTTCATGTTTGAGTCTGGAGTTTCCCATCCGGAGGGTATAGAGAGGATTTCGATGTTACGTACTTGAATTGTCCGTTTCAAAGTGGACATCCACTGTCTGTCAATTGTTTGCCAGCGTTAGTTCCTCTCATCCTACCTTTTCAATGTGTGGAAGGAGAGGATCCGTGACTGGAGTCTGTCAGCTCGTGTATTTGATCTTGGATATCTGTGGTGGGGCGGTTAAGGTGGAAGTCGTGGAAACCACGGGGGCCATGGCGGCATTTCGGCTGCTCACAAACATGGGATCCAAACAAGCTACTTTGGCTGCGAAGAACGCGTGGATGCAGTGGAGAACCGCAAAGAGGTTGGAGAATTCCAGTTCCTGGAAGAATCAGGGGGGAAAATGATCATTTGCTGGAAAAAAGGAGGCAGCCTCAAGCAGAAATCAAATCAAACTTGGTGCATGAAAGTGCTTATACTTTTGGCCTACAGGGGGAAAATAATCAAACAGGAAACTCATATAAACGCACTTTATTTTTATCTGCTTCCTTCAGCTATTTCTTTTGCACTGTGCAACATTATGATGTTTCGAAAAGTTTCCTAAGAATTGAGGTTACAATAAAGTGTATGATATTCCTGCTGACAATCCATGAATACTTTTTTCATGCTTCAGGTATATTAAAATGCTAAAGAGTGAGAAACATTTTGAACCTTCATAAACAGACTTTATGAAGCCAATAACAAAAACAAAAGTGAAGAGTAAACTCACCTTTGCTTCAATAAGTTTTGTGTCTTGATTCTGGAACAGGAACTTGATTTTACTCTTTCCATCGTCTGATGATCCTTTAAGCTGAGAGAATTTATATCTCCACAGCACTGCCTGTAATGAAGGTTTAAATTATGCGTATTAATAACTCTACAGACATGAAAACATTTTCTACTCAGTTTGGAAAATTACTTAATATTTGTGTTGAATATTTTATAACGCCCATTAAGCTGTTATTTATTACTTTTTGTGTTCCTTTGACAATGACATTTTTTTAGCTGAAAATTATTTTGCATATTTCAAACAGACCAGGCACATTATATACAACCGTCACAAGTGTCGAAACTCATTGTGATTTTATCTGGCTGGTTTAATATGTGCATAATAAACATCCTATTACTGGATACCCTATATATTAAAGGGATAGTTCACCCAAAAATACAAATTCTGTCATCATTTACTCACCCTCAAGTTGTTCCAAACCTGTATGAATTTCTTTTACAAAGGAAGATCTTTGGAAGAATGTTTGTAACAAAGTAGATCTCACCCCCCATTGACTATTATTGTAAGGAAAAAAATACTACGGTAGTCAATGTGGGGCGAGATCTGCTTGGTTACAAACATTCTTCCAAATATCTTCCTCTGTGTACAGCAGACCAAAGAAATTCATACTGGTTTGGAACAACTTGAGGGTGAGTAAATGATGACTGAATGTTCATTTTTGTGTGAACTATCCCTTTAAGTACGCTAGATAAACTTCTGATGCCGAATTTTCCACTGGAGTAAAAGTTGATCCTTAAACCTGGAGAGAAAAGAAGCATTTGGTTTCCCTCATGTTTTTCCAATGGGTTTTTAGAATATAAATGTGAATTTTTTTATTCAAATAAAGTCTGTGGTGAACATGACTTGAAAAGACTTGGATGTTTTGTTCTATTACATAAATCATACTTCCACAGTGCATTTTTGAAGCTGCTGTTTTTTTGTTTGTTTTTTTAGTTTAAAAATAAGGACTTACTTTCATAAAGATGTGAGTTTATGTGCATGATGAATCGAATTTAAAAAAAAAAAAAATTGCAGACCTTATTTAGCAAACTTGGCAATAATAGCAACACACAGTAACGTTCAAAAGTTTGGGGGTCGGTATGATTTTTAAAATGTTTTTGAAAGTTTTTATGCTCACCAAGGCTGCATTTATGTGATTAAATTACAGTAAAAATGTAATATTGTGAAATATTATTACAATTCAAAAGAACTATTTGAATATATTGTAAAATGTAATTTATTCCTTAAATGCAAAGCTGAATTTTCAGCATCATTACTCCAGTCTTCAGTGTCACATGATCCTTCAGAAATCATTCTAATATGCTGATTTGCTGCACAAGAAACATTTCTGATTATTATAATTTGTGAAAACAGCTTATTATGTTGGTGGAAACTGAGATACATTATTTTCAGAATTCAAAAGAACAGCATTTATTTGAAATAGAAATCTTTTGTCACATTATAAATGTCCTGACTGTCACTTTTGATCAATTTAAAGCGTCATTTCTGAAAAAAAAGTATTTCATTCAAAAAATAATTTGACTTAGCCCAAACTTTTGAACAGTAGTATATATTCTTAAAAACACAAACGCTTCAAAATTCACGTTTGAGGTGTGACCCACACAAAATTCAAAAATAAATATTGATGATTATAACTGGACAGCTCTAACTATCTGTTTAAAGTTATAGACGAACTGGCAAGCAACATTTTTAACACACCAAAGCCACTTTTTACTCACACTTGGCATATGCAAAGTATTAATTCTGAACCTTGGTTGTATGAAAATATTATTTTAAATAACAGACTGGCGCTGTCTAAGAATACGCCCACATTGTGACAGTATCTTGACAGAGTGCTAATCTTATCAACAACTATATCAAAAATGTACTAGGCAAATGTTTATACGTTTACCTAACATCCAGTTGACAGCATGTGTCTAAAAATGTTTGCTGTGGCAATGCAAAAGAGTAGCTCTAACTAATGAGAACTTAATGAGAAATTAATAACCAGTAATCATGTATTTTACTTAAATTCAATTCAAACTGACCTTTGACGCGGCATCGAAGCACACGAAGCCCATGCTGAAATCAATGGTGAGTCCCATGAGATGGCTGTCCACAATGCAAGCATATGTTTTACACTGAAACAGGAGATGCTTGGCATTGTTAATCAGACACAGGCAAACTGGCAGACACAAACAACTCCATCTCTTAAATGTTTAATTAGGATGATAAGTGTCGAATATAATTATTTTGGGAGAAAAATAAACATGCGTTTTTTTTGGCACAAGGCATGGTCGGGTTTTGCTGCTTTAGTTTGGTTTAGTGGGATAAATTGGCAGCGATTTTATTTGCGCTACCATGTTTTCCATGAATGTGAAACCGTTGCAGGAAATTGTTCTGCTATTGTCTTGCTAGATTATGGAATATAGATTTGCTTCCGTGCTACAGGACTATAAACGCCACATATTATGTAATGTATTTGAAATATACATAATACATGGATCATTGGGTGTTTCTTCAACTATGGACAAATTTGTAGACTGTACGAACACAAAAAGACTAGTTTCACACTAGTTGAATTTGTCTACTAATAATGTCCAACAAGGTATATACATGAATTACAGAAGTTAAATATCATTTCCACTAAATCTCAAATTATTTATTGTAATATATCAAGTATTCTGGGATATTTTGGAAAGAAATTACTCATTTTACAGATGGACATGTTTATTTTATGTACCCTAAATCCACATAATTAAATAATATTTTCACACCAGTTTTCTAAAAATACAACTATTAAAAACATTTCTGTTGATGAAAAATAAAGCATAAATATAATAAAATATAAATATTAGTTGAAAAACTTAAACTAAACGAAAATTAGAAATGTTGCCTCGGCAAAAAAACTGAAATAAGTTTAAGCTGTAGCACTTCAATTATTAAAGAAAGAAATAAAAACTAAAACTAAATTAAACCATAAAAATACTAAAAAATTAA
Source organism: Anabarilius grahami (assembly GCA_003731715.1). Taxonomy (NCBI): domain Eukaryota; kingdom Metazoa; phylum Chordata; class Actinopteri; order Cypriniformes; family Xenocyprididae; genus Anabarilius; species Anabarilius grahami. The sequence goes on from RJVU01075378.1 coordinate 156,183, forward strand.
ACTAAAATGAGCAAACATTAAAAATATAAAAATAAAAGATAATTTAAAATATTAATAAAACCATAAAATAGCACTGTTTCACACATTTTACACTGCATAATTGTGACACAATTACAGATTAATTGGAAAAATATTTTGTTCATAAGTGATATTTTCTTCACACATCATGCCTTTTAATTCTTGTACTTTTAGCTTACAAAAAACTGTAAATGTGCATCATTTTCACACATTAAAAACTGAAAAGTTTAAATATTTTAAATGTTTTACACTTTATAGTTTTCTAAAATGTTATTCATATTTTATGATGGATTTTCATAATTACACATGAATGTTTGGGTCAGAGACAAGGGCAAAACAATAAAAAATCTAAATGACAAGAACTGTAAAAAATGTGTTTAAATGTGACCTTCACAAAAAAAACAGGGAAAAGATGAAATCGTTTTAATAGAAAACAACAGATGGGATATAGAATTGCCTGTAGCTGAAGAAACACTCATTCAACCCAGGATTAGATTATACTAAAGTCTCCAAACAAAAGTGATTTCATAGTGCGTTTTTGAACAATGTGTTTCCTTCAAGTACTGATTAACAAATCACACTTAATCTCTCTTTGGCACGGCCTCAATCATTCAGAGTTTGTGTTGTTCAGATGGCAGCCAACATTGTCTGGCAGGTGCAGTTTTATTCGCCACGATCTGATCTCAGCTCTGTCTGTTTACCGTGCCAAGAAGACAGAGATTCGCAGCAGCGAACTAGACGTAACATCACCACTGAAATTGCCTCATTTCATTTCAGAGTTTCATTTAGTCTGTCTGAGTAACATGCAATTAAGTTTAGATTGCGCTAACGTTTGCAAACTCTGGCGGGTTCACTACCTGTATTCGTTCCACTTCGAAGAACGTGGCCATCTGAAAGGCTTTCTCCCACAGAAGCAGATCACATTCGAGCTCCACGCTGAAGAAGATGTCCTCTCCAGAGTCCGTCTGAACACTGAAGCAGTGCTTTCGTTTGTCCACCAGCTCACTGTCCTGAAATAAGGAATTTAGTTAGAATGGCTAAACATCTAGATGTACAGTCAGACCAAAAATTATTCAGACATTTTTGATATATTTTTACTAGTGGGTGCAGGACACTATAGTTCATTTATGTAAGTGAGGATAGCAAAATAAAGTCAACTGTGACATATTATACCCAAAAATTCTTCATACAGTGGACTACCAGTAAAACTGATAAAAATTTGGAGCCAAAAATTCTTCAGACACTTTGACCTGACCATGTTTTGCTTAAGTGTTATCTGACATCATTAAGATTAATTTTTTCTGACACAGTTTAACTCTGAGATCTGGTCATATTTTATTATCATTTTTTTAAACTTTAGTGAATAAACTGTGTTAATGAAATCTTCAAGATGTCTGTATACATTTTGGTTTGACTGTATGATTGGCTCATTCTCAGTTTTGACAAACATGTCTTGTTCATTTCAGACATGAAAAAGATTTCAAATAGTGAATATAGAAAAGTGAAAGTGAAGTGACATGTGGCCAAGTATGGTGACCCATACTCGGAATTTGTGCTCTGCATTTAACCCATCCAAGTGCACACACACAGAAGTGAACACACACACCGTGAACACACACCCGGAGCAGTGGGCAGCCATTGCTGCGGCGCCCGGGAAGCAGTTGGGGGTACGGTGCCTTGCTCAAGGGTCTCACCTCAGTCGTGGTATTGAGGGTGGGGAGAGCGCTGGACATTCCCTCCCCTCACCGACAATCCCTGCCGGACCTGAGACTCGAACCCATGACCTTTGGGTTACAAGTCCGACTCTCTATCCATTAGGCCACGACTGCCCCAAAAAATATAATATAAAAGGCATTAATGTATAACCTAGCTGTATTTAAAAACCGAAAACAATCTAGAAAATCCATAAACTAGAACAAGAATACATCCGTGTATAGCGTCAAATATTTTTACGAACTTTCACTAACAAAATAAGTCATTTGTAATATAAAATATGTAATATCCCTTGATTTCTTTTCATTGGTGTCAAAACTTGTATTTTGAAAATACAAAAAGTTACTGGTGGGGCAACCCTTTTCTCATTTGTGAAATAAAAATAAATAATATAAATGAAGAACAAAAGCCAAGTTGTCCTGTCACGGCTAGTTTGGTTTATTCTGTTCAAGGACTCTTATTTTGATTTTCATTTCACTCTGTGGTTCCAGTGTTTTCCTTGGTTGTCATGCTTTCCTGTAGCTCAGTGGTTAGAGCATGGCACTAGCAATGCCAAGGTCATGGGTTCGATCCCAGGGATTGCACATACTCCGATACAAATGTATAGTATAATGCAATGTAAGTCGCTTTGGATAAAAGCGTCTGCCAAATGCATAAATGTAAATGTCATGTATGTTCTCATTTGTTCCCTTGGTTACTGATTGTGTTCCTCACCTGTGTCTAGTTTAGTTCATCATTATCCTGTGCATTTAGGGGTTGTTTACATGACACCATTTTCAACTAAAAACAGAACATTTTAATGTGTTTATTTACACAACAACAGCATTTTGTGGGCCTGAAAACGCAAACTTTTGAAAACGATACCTTTATCGTCTTCATGTAAAACTGTATTTTTTCCCCCCGTTCAGTCTATAGGCACATAGTGTTTCTTTACAAAGTGACATCGCCAACTACTGGCCTGGGAGCAGAATACAGCATTTTTAGTCATTTTCGCGGATCCGTGTGAACGGGGATCGTTTTGACAATGTTGTCTTCTGTACGCGAAAAAAGCTAATGAAAAACTTTTCCGTTTTTAGTACACAGATGTCATGTAAACGTACCCTGACTACACATGCACATGGGCTGGTCCAGCCTGAAAAATGCTGTTTTATTGTCATGATTTGAGCATTTAGAAACAAAATTTATTAGATAGTTGTTGTCAGATTTCATTGGTGACTTCAAACATGAAATTTAATCGTAATCTTGGTGAACAGCTTTGGAGAATTTGATGTTTCCCCATTCAAAGAGATAGAGCTGTACTTGCATGCCTGAAATAGCGGCGTTTCAAAGATGGCCGCCCATTGAAATGACTTAAATGGACTTTGCTTTTACTCAAAGGAATAACCACAGAACAAGAACCTATAGGAGGACAGGACACTGATTTGTCACCTATTAAATATCTGATACCATCACAGTATTCATTTGTGACCATTGACCACAAAACCAGTCATAAGATTAAATTTTTCGAAATTGAGATTTATACAGCATATGAAAGCTGAATGAATAAGCTTTCCATTGATGTATGGTTTGTTAGGATACAACAATTTGAAAATCTGCAATCTGAAAGTGCAAAGAAATCAAAATATTGAGAAAATCGCCTTTACATTTGTCCAAATGAAGTCCTTAGCAATGCATATCCACTCACAAAAATACATTTTTGATATATTTACGGTAGGAAATTGACAAAATATCTTCATGGAACATGATCTTTACTTAATAACCTAATGATTTTTGGCATAAAAGAAAAATTGATCATTTTGACCCATACAGTGTATTGTTGGCTATTGCTACAAATATACCCGTGCAACTTATGACTGGTTTGTGGTCCAGGGTCACATTAGTAAGGCAGGTATCAGCTGTAATGCATGAAAGTCCAGAATACTTAAACTTGTACCTTCAGTATCTTGAACATGATCTCATAGACGGTGAAGCTTTTCTCCGCTCTGGTCCAGTCCCAGGTGGTGACCTGGAGGAGTTTAGATTGCTGTCAGTCTCCAGAAGTCACAGAGAGTGCATTATTTAGCTCAGTCAGAGAATGCGAGATTCACTCGCTCTCACTGTGTCCCTAGGGCTGATTCAAATGCTACATGAAATAAACAAAGTCCTGCTCACCGATGAAAGAGGGATAAACCCCTGAGATCTCGTGTATGAGGATGACTCACGCTGAGCATCTGCACTAACCTCTAATACCCAAAGGCCAGTGAAGATGGATCATGATGGAACAGAGAACTCAGGAGTGTTTTCTTCTGACTGAAGTGGCTCAGAGCAGAGTTTTCAAATGTCAGAATACCAGTCAAAAACAGACTGCTTGAGTAAACACACACACACACACGTTCGTTTTTGTGAATTGTGGGGACATTCCATAGGCGTAATGGTTTTTATACTGTACAAACCGTATTTTCTATCGCACTACACTACCCCTAAACCTACCCATCACAGGAAACTGTGCACACTTTTACTTTCTCACAAAAACTCATTCTGTATGATTTATAAGCCTTTTGAAAAGTGGGGATATGGGGTAATGTCCTCATAAGTCACCTCTTTTTGTAATACCTATGTCATTATACACATTTGTGTCCTGATATGTCACAAAAACACGTGCGCGCACACACACACACACACACACACACCCTGATGCACGGAAAAGGACAGTTATATAGGGGTTGGGAGTAGTGCATCAGCTTGGTTGAGCTAGTTGGTTAAACTAGCTATTATTATTATCATAAATATTAGTATCAATATGATAATAATAATACATTCTAAAATAAAATATATTGTTGAAATAAATAATTTGACAAATAATACA
>RJVU01075378.1:171179-212100 GCA_003731715.1 Anabarilius grahami
GATCCTATACTTTTGAACAGCAGTGTAATCTATCATTTTTAATAATTTAAAATTTCTTGTACATCCACACATCCATACATCCAATATCTGAAGCTTTATTTGTTTGACCAAGGACTTATACATTAATATTAAAGATGTTCTTTTAAATAAATCTGAGAATCACTGCAAGCATATTCTGATAATTGTTATGAGAATACTATGGCCATTATGAAGAATTCCCACATCCAAAACATGGTCTTCAAGTTCAGGAAAATACATACATACATAATTAAGATTGAATATATAATTAAAATAACACTGCTACAAAACGACAACTCCAATCTCCATCAAAAAGAAAGATGCTCCCTAAACATCTACTGGCTGAAATTCAGTGAATTACATTAAGATTTAGTGGGAGTTTTGAAGGGTCCTCCTTAACATTGAAAGTATCTTAAGAGCACATTTGTGTATTTGTACATACCTGGAGAATTCCATCCCCGATAAACAGAAGTCCGGAAAGTTCAGCTGCAAACAAAAGAAAAAACAAAAGTAGAAAGCAATAAACAACTTGTTATTTTTGAGTACGAAAGGAGGAAGAGTAAATAAACAGCTTACCCTTCTGTTCTTTTGATATTTTAGATATCACAACAGGGATCTTGTGTTCAGCACCACCCTATGAAAAAATGATAATACAAAGACTTTCAAAGTCTTGCAAAAAATGTGAGTGAAAGCTGTGAGAAACTGCGCAATCACCTTGATGCTCAAACCAAACCCTCCGATTGTCTGCCGACGGATAGTTACTGTTCTCTCCTGTAAAGAATCAAAGGAAACTCGTCACTTTCATGCCACACCGTGTCTGTATGTTTAGGAAGAAAGGTAGTTTACCTTTCATTTCAATTTGCTCCATGAAACTGAGAAGGTGCTTAATTATTTTTAATTGCCTCCTTTTCGTGTAGATTTCCCGAGGGAAAAACGGCACCATGCAAACAATGCCAGTAACTTAATTAAAGGGCAGTGAATACAACATGATCTGTCTGTTTAAACCAGTGCAAAACCTACTGCAGTGACAATGATAGATGCAGCACAACGGTCAAAATATTCTGCTGCAGATGCCTGTTATAAATATGCACATGGCAGTTTCATTCTACTTCAGACAATGAAGTTAAAACAAATGAGAAAAGGTTAAGAGAATTAAATATAAAATCATTCAAAGCAAATTCCTACATGTGTGATGAAACATTCCAGAGCTGAATCATTACTCAGAATCAAAAAGGCAAAGTTTTTCTTTTCATGCTGCAAGATATTTTGAGGTTTTGCCTCAGGGTGCGAACTGTATTAATATCCTCAGCTGCACAAAAATATTTCAATGACTCTAATAAAACTTACAGGTGTGATTAACAGAGTCTTTGTTGATGCAGACATTCTTGAAGTAAGCAGTTTTTTTATTTATTCAGCAAAAGCATGTTAACATGAACTGTAGCATCAATCCATCCATCCATCCATCTACTAATCCATCCATCCATCTTTCAATCCATCCATCCGTCCATCCATCCATCTATCTACCTGTTTATCTATCCATCCATCCATCCATCCATCTACCTACCTATCCATCCATCCATCCATCTACATATCAACCCATCCATCCTTCCATCTACCCATCCATCCATCCATCCATCCATCCAGCCATCTACCAATCCATCCATCCATCCATCCATCCAACCACCAATCCATCTATTCATCCATCCATCTACCAATTCATCCATACATCCATCCATCTACCAATCCATCCATCGGGCATTCATCCATCCATCCATCCATCCATCTACCTATCCATACCTATCTATCCATCCATCCATCCACCTTTCCATCCATCCATCCATCCATCTACCTATCCATACATCCATTCACTCATCTACCAATCCATCCATCCATCTATCTATCTATCCATCTATCCATCCATCCATCCATCCATGCATCCACCTATCCATCTATCTACCAAATCCATCCATCCATCCATCCATCTACCAATCTATCCATCCATCCATGCATCCACCTATCATCTATCTACCAAATCCATCCATCCATCCATCTACCAATCTATCCATCCATCCATGCATCCACCTATCCATCTATCTACCAAATCCATCCATCAATCCATCCATCCATCCATCTACTAATCCATCCATCCATCTTTCAATCCATCCATCCGTCCATCCATCCATCTATCTACCTGTTTATCTATCCATCCATCCATCCATCTACCTACCTATCAATCTATCCATCCATCCATCTACATATCAACCCATCCATCCTTCCATCTACCCATCCATCCAGCCATCTACCAATCCATTCATCCATCCATCCATCCAACCACCAATCCATCTATTCATCCATCCATCTACCAATTCATCCATCCATCCATCTATCTACCAATCCATCCATAGGGCATCCATCCATCCATCCATCCATCCATCCATCTACCTATCCATACCTATCTATCCAACCATCCATCCATCCATCCATCCATCCACCTATCCATCCATCCATCCATCCATCTACCTATCCATACATCCATTCACCCATCTACCAATCCATCCATCCATCTATCTATCTATCCATCTATCCATCCATGCATCCACCTATCCATCTATCTACCAAATCCATCCATCCATCCATCCATCCATCTACCAATCTATCCATCCATCCATGCATCCACCTATCCATCTATCTACCAAATCTATCCATCCATCCATCCATCCACCCACCCTCCTACCAATCCATCCATCCATTTTTATCATATCTTGTATTTTCCAGGACTGGACCCATCTGGTTTACAGTGTGGATTGTTGAACTCACACTTGAGTAGAACGGTTCTCCAGACACACAGATGACGTCTTGCTCTTGAATGGTGAGAATATCTTTGGCCAGGTGCAGACGGATATTGAAAGGCTCCTCGCTACCATCTTGAAGCAAATAAATCCCAGTCTTTGTCTGAAACAACCAAAGTCACACAAACATCTGTAATCCTCACTTGACAACATGAAGTTAATTAGCCATGAAATTGATCGCATGATAAATAGTGAGGGCTTGTGTTTGCAGAGTCACTTTTTGCTTGGCAGAGATGCAACTGAAAACTCAAAGTCACTGCAGAATATCAGGGAGAAAAATTATTGCTAGACCATCTGGACTTGGTTATTCATTTGTTGAAGATGTTTTGCCTCTCATCCAACTGACTTCATCAGTTATCTGATGTTGGATTAAACATCTTCACACCACACAATGTCATAATGACTGATGAAGCTTTTTGTAAATGTGACAAAATGGCTCCAACAAATGGATAATGAAGTCCAGATGCTCTTGAATACATTGCAACTTGACAGGCAGTCTGTCAGAGGCTTAAATGCAGCTTATCGGGTCCATATTTATTCAGCATTTATCACAAGGCCCTTACTTCTGTAGATAAATGTTTGAGAAAAATTACATAAGAGTCATGCAGCTACAGTATAAGGCATTGTAAACCCTTTAACTTCCAGCTGCCTTGCAAGATGTAATTTTGAGCAATCAAACATTCTTGCCCTACAGTAATCATTTAAAGTAAAACAGATAGGGCAAACTTAAATGGCGCCACTTTAACAGTTTATAAATAGCACTTAATTTATGGGTGCTTCTTCGAGTATTCCCTTTTTACCCAGCCGTCCAATCACAGTGGAGGAGGGTCGGGACAAATACGGAACAAAAGCATTTTTATATTCAGAAACAAACTGTGAAATCAGATACTACACTCTAAAAAATGCTGGGTTAAAAACAACCCAAGTTGGGTTGAAAATGGACAAACCCAGCGATTGGGTTGTTTTGACCCAGCAGTTGGGTTAAATGTTTGCCCAACCTGCTGGGTAGTTTTATTTAACCCAACAATTGTTTACAAATTACTATATGTCTGGCTTAAAATGAACCCAAAATAGGTTGGAAATTAAAAATCAGACTCATAATTACTAGAGGCAACAATAATAATCAAAAAGATGAGCATTTATTAATAAGCAATTTAATAAATGTTTATTGTTTAAATATTATTCAAAAAAAGTATTAATAAATGTTTGTTTATTAAACATATTAATAAATGTTAATTTCCAACATATTTTGGGTTCATTTTAAGCAAGAAATACAGTAATTTTTAAACAATATTTGGGTTAAATAAAACTACCCAGCAGGTTGGGCAAACATTTAACCCAGCCGCTGGGTTAAAACAACCCAATCGCTGGGTTTGTCCATTTTCAACCCAACTTGGGTTGTTTTTAACCCAGCATTTTTTAGAGTGTAGTAACACTTCTGTTGATATTCCACAGTAAGGCATTTTCAGAAGAGCGCCTGACACTTTCAGCTGGCTAAAAATGCTTTGGTGAACACACGGCAGAGGATAATTATAGCAGCACTTTACCTAAAGCCTTTATACGTAATTCATTATAAAAGTATTAATAATGCATTGATTATGCCTTGTAATGCACCTTGTAATGCATTGTATGATCTCATGAATAATTGTGACCACAGTTATAATACATTATAATACTTGTCTATTCATTGTTACAGCTTTAGAAAGTATATACTGCATAATAACAGAAGACAAACAACCAATTTCATATGTAACAAGGAATCTACAAATATTATAATGCATTTTAATTTTGGTTACAATTATTTATGAAAAGATATAATGCACTATAACTAGTGCCGTCAAATAAATTAATCGTGATTAATTACATCTAACAAAATTTTTGCATTTACATAATATATGTGTGTGTGTATATATTTTATACACACACAGACATATATACTGTATAAAATATCTATAAATGTAATAATATATACACACAAACTTTTGTTAGATGCGATTAATCGCGATTAAACTATTTGACAGCACTAGTTATGATGCATTATATCTTTTCATATATAATTGTAACCAAAATTAAAATGCATTATAATATTTGTAGATTCCTTGTTACATGTGAAATTGCTTGAAATTGGTTGTTTAAATGCAAACATTTATTTTAGATGCGATTAATCGCGATGAATCTATTTGACAGCACTAATATGTAAACTTTTGTGTTAGGTGCGATTAATCACGATTAATCTATTTGACAGCACTAATATATACTTTTATGTTAGATGTGATTAATCGCGATTAACCTATTTGGCAGCACTAATATATAAACTTTTATGTTAGGTGTGATTAATCGTGATCAATCTATATGAGAGCACTTATATATATGTGTGTGTGTGTGTGTATATATATATATATATATATACACATACATACAGTATATATATATATACACAAACACATAAATTATATATTTACAAATTTTTATGTTAGATGTGATTAATCGCGATTAATCGTTTTGACAGCACTAATTATATTGTGCATTATGAATGCCTTTATAATACATTATACATAAAGGATTAAAGTAAAATTATCTATCTAAATTGCACTGGATTGTATCATATTGCACTTATATTGTACGGTATTGCACTACTGTAGAATGCCTGAGCCTCAACCTAAGCATTTCAGTGTGCAAATTTTTCACACTGTCACTTGTTTAGATAATTTGTCCACTAAAATGTCCACCAGTGCATATACATTAATTCAGTCTTTTCATAGTGGAAATTAAATTTTCAGCATTTTTGTCATAATTAAATGGCCGAATTTTCTCGTTTCATTGCTAGTATTCCATGTATCCTAAATACACACAATATATCATGGGAATGGTATGAAACTTGGTAAAGAAGAAAAAAAATCATGGACATGATTCGAAAAGGCTAATGGTCCTAAAAAAATTGTCACTTGTACTCCTTGCAGTCAAAAATGACCGCATTGGAAATGATTGGGAAAAAAATATATATTTTCAGACTTTCTGCATAATTCTGACTAAATTACAGCTTGATTAAAAATGACGCACAATAAAAAAAAATATTCTTCTCACAAGTGATGTTTTCCTTGTTTTATCTGTTGTTTTCTTCACACATTATGTTTTCATATTACAAGCCTGTTAGTTTTAATAAAAAAAATGAACCCCAGAGACATGAAAGTGCCCATAGCTGAAGGAACAACCACAAACTGCGTTTAGTGTAACATAATTATCCTAAGTGCTTTAAGTGCCTTTTGTACATCTACTTCATGGTGGCAAGTAATAGTTTCACAGCGATACCGGCCTCACTTTACGTGTATTATTTTTAATATCTTGTCATACCTGATAAACTGTGAATAATTCAAATCACATTATTATTTAGTTAGTTTGCTAGTTAGTCTGTTAGAAGCATGTAAACATATTTTAGCTTATATAAAATTATCTTAAGAGACTTTATATTTATATTAACACACTGCACCCCTATAAGTAGTTTATTCAAGAATTCTTGTCAATGCATATTTAATAATTCCACACTGAAATACGAAGCACCAACACCATGGTGTTTTCAGTCATTATTATTTGATTTAAACTCTCTGCTTTAAAATGTTGTATGCCTGTATATTTTGGCTTTTCCACTTGTCAGCACTGTAAAAAAAAAACATAACAATCCTCAGGGCCCAGTTGTGTTGTAAGACTAGTTCCTATGATGACCAAATTGGTTGGTAAGCAGTTGCTCATAAATAAAGGAAGAGACCTGAATTTTCTGTTGAGTCTGGCATCTGCATCATTGCGTTTTCTTGCAAAGTCAGGTCAAATACTTTATACTGGAATGAAATTTATTCCATAACTTCAGTTGCTAGGACACATGCTTGATTCTGTTGCCATAGCGATCAAGTGTCAGCCATTTTTAGTGTACCCTTGAGATTTTCAGTCAAAACATTCTCAGACATTGACTTTGGCCATTCCAGAGGTAAAATTAGTGTCGTTAGTCAAGTAAGATTTCTAGAGGGATGCAATAATTCAAAGTTAACAAGAAACACTTCCAATACGATTCTCATATTGATGCTTTAGCAAAGTTAAAACACCCACAAGCTCTGTAATACCACTGTACCGGATTCCTAACCCTCTCTTAATAAATCTAGATCATCATCACCATATATTCTTTCGGTCCACAACATGTTGAATCTTGTCTTACGCATCAGCAGTGTTTGTAAATAGATCTGTCTATATACATAAGACTTATCTTCCTCTGAGCGCTCATTAATCTTCCACACATAAGCGCTCTTCCGTGTCCCCATTTCTGAGCCCAAAAGCTATTAAATTTGTGCTCTCTGCATTCATAGTAGTCCCAAACTGCATCAATATAATGCAGGACCCACCGAAAGTCATGAATTTTAACATACTAAGAAAAACATCCAGATTAGTGGACGATCAATATTTCTCATTAGCTGATAGACATTGATATATAGGATATAAAGTACAGTCAGTCGGTCATTATTGCAAAATAAACCACAACAGGGTGATCAAGACCAACGAATGAATAAATAAATACATGGAAATTAAATATTGATTTGACTTGATATCATTTTTGAATCGTGCCTGTATATGATATTAAAGTGGCTGTTAAGAAATAATGTTCCATTACAAATGTATGAAATAATCTGCCTAGCAACAAGATGAACACTGCAACAATATTACAGTAATAATAATACCGAAAGGGTTAGTTCACCCAAAAATGAAAATTCTGTCATTTATTACTCACCCTCGTGCCGTTCTACACCTGTAAGACCTTCGTTCATCTTCAGAACACAAATTAAGATATTTTAGTTGAAATCCGATGGCTCCGTGAGGCCTGCATAGGGAGCAATGACATTTCCTCTCTCAAGATCCATAAAGGTACTAAAAACATATTTAAATCAGTTCATGTGAGTACAGTGGTTCAATATTAATATTATAAAGCGACGAGAATATTTTTGGTGCGCCAAAAAAACAAAATAACGACTTATATAGTGATGGCCGATTTCAAAACACTGCTTCAGGAAGCTTCGGAGCATAATGAATCAGCGTGTCGAATCAGCGGTTCAGAGCGCCAAAGTCACGTGATTTCAGCAGTTTGGCGGTTTGACACGCGATCCGAATCATGATTCGATATACTGATTCATTGTGCTCCGAAGCTTCCTGAAGCAGTGTTTTGAAATCGGCCATCACTAAATAAGTCCTTATTTTGTTTTCACCAAATATATTCTCATCGCTTTATAATATTAATATTGAACCACTGTACTCACAGGAACTGATTTAAATATGTTTTTAGTACATTAATGGATCTCCTATGCAGGCCTCACTGAGCCATCGGATAATAATATCTTAATTTGTGTTCCGAAGATGAACGAAGGTCTTACGGGTGTGGAACGGCATGAGGGTGAGTAATAAATGACAGAATTTTCATTTTTGGATGAACTAACCCTTGAAGTCTTCTGAGGTCATTTTCACTATGATCCATAACTGAGACGCAAGATTGCCAGTTGCATTTCTAGAAACAAGAGTACGAGTTCACAGTTTTGAGAGAAATCGGGTCCTCCTTTGAAAAGTATCTTAACGTGGCCTTAAAGGATTAGTCCACTTTTAAATAAACTTTTCCTGATAATTTACTCACCCCCATGTCATCCAAGATGTCCATGTCTTTCTTTCTTCAGCCGAAAAGAAATCAAAGTTTTTGATGAAAACATTCCAGGATTATTCTCCTTATAGTAGACTTGAATGGGCACCAAACAGTTGAAGGTCAAAATTAGTTTCACCGCAGCTTCAAATTGTTCAACACGATCTCAGATGAGAAATAAGGGTCTTATCTAGTGAAACCATCGCTCATTTTCTGAAAAAAATTTAAAATTATATAAGTTTGAACCTTAAATGCTCATCTTGAACTAGCTCTCTTCTTCTTCTTCTCTATTTGAATTCCAGCAGTGTAGACACTGCTAAGCGTAATACTGCCCTCCAAAGGGCAAAGTTTGAACTAATTGTTATATACTATTGAACAAGCATATTGCAGATAAAATTTAGTTCAAACTTTGACCTGTGGAGGGCAGTATTACGCTTACGCATTGAAGTCTACCATAAGGAGAAAAATCCTGGAATGTTTTCATCAAAAACTTTAATTTCTTTTCGACTGAAGAAAGAAAGACATGGACATCTTGGATGACATGGGGGTGAGTAAATTATCAGGAAAAGTTTATTTAAAAGTGGACTAATCCTTTAAATCATTATCTTGAGCAAAATAAGCAAGCTGATGTTAAGTACAATGTATATCTTTTATTTCTAATATATACAAATGTCATTTACATATTTTAGTTTATCAAGAGATTTTAAGCGCCAAGAGTGCACATATGCATATATGCTCTAGTACGTAAGAACAAGTCATTGAATCTGGAAATAAAGTAAAAACTGAGTAAAATGAGAATTAGTCCTCAGATGCCATGTCCATAATTTATAGCAAAAAAATCTAGCATTAATTCGATCTCAAACAGATTCATTTAAAGAAGTTATTACTCCACCACCTGTGTGACATCATTCACCAACGTGGCTGAACGACAGGTTTGCGACAGTATGGTTTTGAGAAATATTCATGACTAGCTAGTTGATTTGTTCAATGATGCATCGTACTATGGTAGTGAAGCAGCGAGTTACGTCGTTGAATGGGAAACGCACCCCAGACAGTTTACAAATGCTCTAATGATTGCTAGCTGACATAGTTGCAAAGTTACTAGTTAGTAGAATATATAAAGTGGACCATCCAAATAAAGTGTTACCTAGCTCATAATCCTTCTTACAATCTTCACATTAAATCATTGTTGTCATTGGAAAATTATGAGTATTTCAGAGAATGAAACAATAAATCTGTTGTCTGTTAAATAACTCTGTTTTCTCTAGTCTGCAGACTGGGGAATTAAAGCAATCGTTTTTGACCTAACATCTTTGTTCCCCTGTGGAAAGTCAACAAATCTATTTATTTGATCGATGTGCTCCTGCCTCCCTCAACGACTTCACCAAACATTTATTTGGATAGAGTTTGGTTCAACAAATAACGCTGAAATAGATCTGTTACAAGTTGTGTGAGCGCACTACTTTATCTACTTCATCTGAAATATCATATAACAACAGTGGCATATATAAAGCAATACTTACCTCTTCATTTGAAGTCTTGAAATCCATGTGCTAAGGTCAGAGAAACCGCCCTTAGAGAGCAAACATGAAGAAGAAAACCTGTCATCAAGTCATTAAAACAAGTTGCAATGGCAAAAGCTAAATGTTATTGACCTTCAGTGATAAATGTTGTTTGCAATGGCAAAGTAAGTAAAGAAAAATTCATTACAGACAAGTGAAGATGCATTTGAAATGAATCATTGGTTGGTTCATGCATTGCGAAGGAACTTTATCTTGCATGAAAGCACACTTAGATATGCAGAAATTTAATCAAAACTCTTCACAGCAAATTTGTTTTGACAAATTTCAGCATCTGGACGTGCAAAGCCAAGGAGGATGAGTCTGCTCGCAATGCGCTTTGATATTCTGTGTAAAAAGCTTTTTCTAAAACTCTTAAAAGTGCTACATTTTTATTTTGTCACTCCTTTGCTAACATGTGGATGGCAGAATAGTTTAATCAACCGGAAAGCAATAACCACGTCTGAATACAAATGCAAATGTGGCATTTCAAGTTGCTCGGAGGCCTTCTAAATAATTCAGTGAGAGTTATTGTCAAACAATATATCAGCCTGTTTGGGATGGTCTATGAACATGTACTGCAATTTCTGGTTTGCTGTACACGGTCTGCTTGAATGCTTCATTGTGCAATAAGAATACTGCATGCAAACAAACCCTGAGGTCAGGGCTGGTGTTAATGTTATTAAACCAACAAGTGATAATAATATCTTTGTTTATGAAGATGTAAGATGCATGTCAAACCACAGTGAATTGCATCTCTAAAGTTCAGCATAATGACTGAATCATAATAGTAATAATAATGGCGGTGACGTCTGCTAAAAATGACTATGATAATCATGATACAAAATTATGAATCTTACAAAAACATATCTAGATCACAGTTCAACAGACAAATGTACTATATTTTAGGGCTGTCACTATCTATTATTTTGGCAATCAAGAAATCAGTCGATTATTTTGGCGATTAATCGAGTAATCTGATTTCTGTGGTAAAAAAAATAGACCTAGGCAAACAATAGCCTTTAAAATAACTTAAATTCATATATAATAACAATGAGGCAATAATATTTGGTTCAAATAAAGTATCAAAAGCAAGTAATCATATGGTTTTATAGAACAACACTCTTAAAATGCATAATATAATATAATATAAACAATCAACTTATGTACGTTATGTATTATAACAAATGCCTGCAGAGGGCGCCAACGGCCTGGCGTTGTTACACTTTACAGCAGATCAAATCCTTGTTTAATATTGGCCAAAAAATTCAAATGTTCACTTAATCTTTAATATTTGGGCACTTTTATTACAGCCACAGTAATTTCTTGAACAAGAATATGTGGACATCAAAACATAGAAAAGGTTTTGAACTTTTATTTTGAAATCGCGATAAACCGTTTGCATAGTTATTTTGCCAAGTAAAACATGTTCCTGGATCAACATATTTTGTTGATCCTGGAACAACATTCCTGTCTGAAAATTTAGTCTTAACCCTATTCCTACCCCTAAACCTAACCCTACCCATAACTTACCCTTAAAATCAGAGGGGAAAGATAGGTGAATAACATTGATGTAGAAGCACCTAACCCTGGTTGCAAGCCTAAACTTGACATAAACGTTAAACTTGTCCCTCAAATCTGATTGGTTGATTGGAATGTTGATCCAGGAACATGTCGTACTTGGTTATATCACATTCACCGAAATAGAAATATAATGATGTTTTCTCCTGTGTTGGCATAGGTTTATAAATGATTTACCTTACAAACTTGATGAAATGGCGCACATTGCGTTCCCAGATGAACATTATAAGGACCCAAGCTCACAACTTATGCAGAGATGGAGTTTGAGACGCATGTAAATGATAATGTGGAGCAGCATTTACTGTGAACGGAGCCACTCTGAGACGCAGGGCATATATTTATTTAATTGAACAATAGCACTATGCTATAGTATGGTTTTAAATTTGTTTTAATACATCTTGCAGCCTTAGAAAACGGCCTAATAAAATGCGGTTCATGGATTCTCGTCAGTGGAATGCGCCACTTCCGGTATTTTGCAGCCCAACTTGGGTTACTCGACACGAGTAAATTGCAAGTACTCGAATTTAATCAAAGAATCGTGACAGCCCTTCTATATTTCCTTTGATTTGGGGGTGAAATATGACTCAGATGTGTTGTTTGTGAGATAGTGAGGTTTGTGATGCAGCAACACATTTTGTGGTACACAATGATACTTATTTGAACAGGAAGAATAAATCGCTGGAGGCATTTCCTGCCGAGTTATTCCAGTGCTACTCTATAAACGTTTTAATAATTCATATTGCAAAAAGAATCACAGCAGAGGCTGACCACACCGCTGTTGTCATTTAGCATTAACATGCTGCTTGTGCACTAGAACTACTAGTGAGCGCCAAGGATTAAAACCATCCCGAAGATTATTTCAAAGAGGAATCACTTGTGCCATTCCATCTCCCAGAGTAGCTCAAATTAAAATCACAACCAGCGGAGCACATTTAATCAGAACAATCGCATAATTTGCACTGTCTGAAACCACTCAGCGGGGCAAATATGGAGGGATTACGGCTCTTTCTGGCTGTTTTCACCACATTTTGTTGGTAGTCCGAATGCAAGGACAAGTCGGCTATTTTTCCCCCACTTTAATCAGTGTGTTTTTGCTCTGAGAGGCCTTGAATGCTAAAATGCTGGGACATCCCTCCTTAAGTGGCTTGTGCCATAAGATACCTTCGTAAGCGAGATATATTGGCGAGCCCCTAAATCTCAATTCCCCATTATGTATCAAAAATTGTCAAAAAGCCATTTCAGTGATGAACCTTGTCCTCACATGGAGTGCACTTAAGAGGAAATAGCAATCTGAGGCTCATAACGGAGAGGATATGTGTCTCCAAAGCAGCGATGGTGAGTACCTCTTGAGTGCCATCTGTCAAAATGAGTTACATGCCTCTTTAAAACCTCCGAGCTGGAGGAGATGTCGCGGATCGCTCAGAATTTCCACCACGGATCGATTCCAGCTTAGAAAGTCCTGGCAGAATACACAAGGCCTTCAGACAGCGGCTTTATGAATAATTCATTGGCGTGGCAAGAACGAGTGTTCCCTAATAAACATCTCTATGAGGTCTACAGGTCTTTCCACTTGCGTGCCATCTGATGCTTCCTTCACACGGACAGAGAAAAGCCAATAAGTTTAATGTGTGGCTAATGAAATCGCTCTCATTGTCATCTATCAAAGACGTGGCAGAGAAATAAATGCAAAAGAATGCTCAGTAGTTTATTAGAATGTAGAACATTATAAAAATATTCCATTGTGTTTTTATTGATTCGATGACACTCGAATCTGATTTCATAGTGGCCCAAGGTAGTCACCGAGGCACTCTTTTGCTATAAACACTAATAAACCAAAATTACATGTCACAAACAATGATAAAAGACACAATATAACATTCAACACCATGCTAGCAGACAAAATTAGTTTTATAAACTTTTAGCACCCCACTGAAGCCATAAAAATGTCACAAAACATGTTTAAGTCATATTTCGCCTCCCAAAATTTTTTTGTGACATTTTTTTTAATTCCTATGAAACTCATTCCTCCCTAAATTCTCATTACCATGATGCATTCAAACATTTTAACTTTTTATTTTGTAATTCTTATTATTTTTAATGGTGATTCTCATTAGATTCTTATTACTCTGACAAAGAAACTGATTTAAATGGTTTTAAAATTAAAATCAGCACATTTGCTCACAATGAGAATGGGGGCCTATGCTTAACTGTGATAAAAATAATTTGTACTTGTACAAATAATGGCTTTTCTATAAACCAACATCATGAGATAAGCCTTCAAATGTTAAAGGATTAGTTCACTTCAGAATTAAAATTTCCTGATAGTTTACTCACCCACATGTCATCCAATATGTTTATGTCTTTCTTTCTTAAGTCGAAAAGAAATGAAGGTTTTTGAGGAAAACATTCCAGGATTTTTCTCCATATAGTGGACTTCAACGGGGATCAATGCGTTGAAGGTTCAAATTGCAGTTTCAATGCAGCTTCAAATGGCTCTACATGATCCCAGACGAGGAATAAGGGTCTTATCTAAAGAAAATGTATATACTTTTTAACCACAAATGCTCATCTTGCACTGGTCTGTGATGCGCCGCGCATTACGTAATCACGCTGGAAAGGTCACGCGTAACGTAGGCGGAAGTACCACGGTAGGGAGAAATACTCCTCCAACTGCAAAATCGTCCGGCATCGTTTTACCTTTTTTTGTAAAGGATGTTTGATTTAGTCTTTGCACGTTCGCTTTGTAGACACTGGATTGGTACTTCCACCTACGTGACGCGTGACCTTTCCAACATGATTACGTAATGCGTGGCGCATCGCAGAGCTAGTGCAAGACAAGAATTTGTCTTTAAAAAGTATATACATTTTTATTTTTAAGAAAATGACCAATCGTTTTGCTAGATAAGACCCTTATTCCTCGTCTGGGATCATGTAGAACTGCAATTTGGTCCTTCAACCCGTTGAACCCCAATGAAGTCCACTAAACATCCTGGAATGTTTTCCTCAAAAACCTTACTTTCTTTTCGACTGAAGAAAGAAAGACATAAACATCTTGGATGACATGGGGGTGAGTAAATTATCAGGAAAGTTTAATTCTGAAGAGAACTAATCCTTTAACACTTATTTTATAAAACTATTACCATGTATAACTGTTACAGTACTGGCTTGTTTAAAAAGAACACCATGTGCTGCACAGCTAAAAATCAATATAAAGGTCATTCCTATACATTCCGAGCTCATTAAATCACATTTGCAGTGGCTTACGACCAAAAATAGAAATGTTGTTGAGTGTTCTTCAACATGACACCATAATTTACTATGTGTTGTTTCTATGCTTTGCTTTCTCTCAGTATAATGCTTGGCATTCAGACTGTACAGTTTCGCACTGACTCACTCGCTTTGCCGTTCTGTGAAAATGAGATGTGATTTGCATGTTAACAGGCCGGTGCGGTATGGTGTTTAGTTTTTTTTTTTTCATCTGCAATATTATTTTAATGCAGGCACCTCGTCAGTTGGGCATCTCAGAACAATTCTTTGAGCCTTGTGGGAGATGTCTCTAAAAATTCATGGCAGAAAGAAGCATGATGAAACACAGCCTTCCTCTAAGAAATAGAGCCTAATATGTTGTCTAATAAACATGACAGCAAATTTAATTTTGCTAAAATGTTCTTAAAGGAACAGTTCAAATCAAAATGAAATTCCAAACTCGTACGACTTTGTGGAACACCAAAGCAGATGCTGACGCTGCTCTTTTCCACACAACAAATGGTTATAGATGCTGTCAAGCTTCAATAAGGACAAAAAAAGGCACCATAAAAGTACCATAAAGCAGCAACCGCAGCACTCAGAAGAAAGAAAATCATATCAGTTTGGAATGACACAAAGGTGAGTAAATGATGACAGAATGTTCCGTTTTTTCGATGAACTATTGCTTTAAGATCACCTACTCGGCAAATGAGTCAATTTGTCAAGCTCCAGCTGGAGGCCTGGGTATTTTAGGCTTACCTCCAGGGAAAGATCTTCAGCACAGCAAGCATGGAGGTCAAGCCATGGGGAAGGAGGCAGGGGAGGCTTGTTCAGGGCTGATGTTTTCCCTTTCTTCCTTCCTTTATTCCAGTAAGAGATTTTGGCCCTCAGGCCAAGCCAGAGTCCTGCAGCTGCTGGAGTACAACAAGGAACCTTGTTAGGAGGGTCAGTCCATTATTGAGGTTGATTAGTTTATCTAGATTTTTTTCTTACATATATATTTTTGCTCTTTTTAGCATCAGAGCCGGAATTAGTGTGGCGGAAGCATACTGTGCTTTCACTGGTAAGACAGTTTGCATGGTAAAAGCTTCTCTAAAAAGTTATTTCTTACATTTCGTCTCCTGCTGCTACAGCCATACAGAGTGTAATTTTTTTAATGTCCCACCATGAGCTTTGTGATTTTAAGATGGCGTGTCAAGTTAAAAACAGAACCCCTGCATTCCGCTTCAATCCAAAATGCTCCGTCAAGCTGTTTTTTCAGACAAGAGCGGAAATGGTGATAAATGCAACTGAACATTCAATTGCACAAAGTTAGGATAATAAAATGAATAGGCTTATCAACTTTAAAAGCAGTAGTTCATCCAAAAAACTGAAGTTTTGTCATGATTTGCATGTTGTTTCATTCCTCCGTGAAACATTAAATGAGATGAGAACAAAATGTTTTATTGCACTTGCAGTAGACCTATATTGTAAGTGATTATAATCTGGAAATTCTGCTATGAATTACTCCTTTTGTGTTACATGGAAGGAAGGTATTAAAAAGGCCTTCAAAAGACATGAGGGGGAAGATATTTTGGGAAAACATTTTTTAAACGTTTTTGGGTCAACTAGCTACTTCTTTTAAAAGGGTTAGTTCACCCAAAAATGAAAATTATGTCATTAATTACTCACCCTCATGTCGTTCCAAACCCGTCAGACTTTCGTTCATCTTCGGAACACAAATTAAGATATTTTTGATGAAATTCCTCCCTCCATTGACAGTCTACGCAACTACCACTTTCAAGCCAACATGTGTTGTAAAATTAATATTTTGTAAATAAAGTGGATAAAGTAAATAAAGTAATTAATGACAGAATTTTCATTTTTGGGTGAACTATCCCAGTGCAAGACGAGCATTTGTGGGAAAAAGCATATACATTTTTATTAATTTTTTTAGAAAATGACTGATTGTTTCGCTAGATAAGACCCTTATTCCTCTGCTGGGATCCCTTTGTAGGTGCACTGAATTTGGACCTTCAACCCGCTGTACCCTGGTGAAGTCAACTATATGGAGAAAAATCCTGGAATGTTTTCCTCAAAAACCTTACTTTCTTTTCGACTGAAGAAAGAAAGACATAAACATCTTGGATGATGTGGGGGTGAGTAAATTTTCAGGAAAGTTTAATTCTGAAGTTAATCCTTTAAGTTTCAAACAGCTGAGATATTTTGGCCTCTACATGTGAAAATAAAATTCCATGGTAAGTAATGCATTGCTGCTTTCTAGAGAAAGCATCAATCCCCCAATTATAATGGTTTTATCTTTTCTTCAGGACTTTGAAAAGAAATATTGAATCCTGGTAATTGCATTTAGCGGCCAACATTGATAGCAAAACAATCTAAAGCAATTTACATCTCTTCCATTGTGAGCCTAGTCTATTTCTTCCTTGTTCCCTGAGAGGGAGATTTTGAAGACACAAAGCACATAGTCAATACAGTCAAATTAAAACGGCGGGCTTCCAACAACACGACTAGCCTTTTAGATTCATAATGTTAGAGCATGATTGCTCCCACACCATTCAGCCTAAACAGTTTTCTAGTTTAAGAGCATTATCTGCAGGAACAGCACAAGCATTAAACTATTTTATCTGAAAGCAGTCCGGTTAAGTAGCTGTGAATAAGCTCCAAAAAAAGTAACAAGACGTATGTTTTTGTAAAATGCCTACTGCCTCAACTCTTATCTCAGCATAACATAATGCAATGTGATCTCCCATCCTGAGGCTAATTCATCCATGGCCATTCTGTGCACTTTCTACATGCTGAGTACTACTTCTTCACACATTTAATTTCACAACCCCATGATTTCCTTTCTGAAATAAAACCATTATTTGTCATCGTTAAAACTGCATTATGCATGGCGGACTCATTTGATTTTTCTTCATATGTGCGTGTGTCATTACAGCGGCTGGGACATGTCTAATAACTGTAAAATGTGGGCAACAGAAACATCTCACCGTGTCCTCATCCATTAGTGAACTATCTTGTCTGGCGAACCTTCTGTGCTTTTCTCTGACTGACTTTAACCTTTCTTTTGATAAAACCCCACTATTGGAACTATAACTGGGTTATTGCTGTAAAACGGTTTATTGCCGACTCCGCATAGCGGATGGGAAACTCAACAAGTGTACTTATCACCATCATAATGGCCAGACCGTCGGGCTGCCACAAAGGCTATTCATTTCTGCCAGACCCTGGTGCAACAGCAGCACAAAGTGCTTAATTTTTTTAAGATCCAGACTAAATTAGTGAAACAAACGCACTTAGTTAGTTTCCTTGTTAACTGTGTGTATTACAGATGAAACAGTATGACAATTTCTTATCACGATTATAGTGATTAAAATTATCACGGTTATCAATATTATCACGGTATTGTGCTAAAAATGTACTGATACGTTAATAATTTCACCAAGTTTTACATTTAAAATCACTAAACAACAAATCAAAGTACGTCTTATTTGTATAAAACACTAAAAACATAACATTATGAATGATGTCCTGATTTCAAATTACGACTGGCAACTATTTATCTAATAACATGTATGAAATGTTCAAATAAAGCTTTGAAAAACCTTTCATAAAATGATAAACCTCACATTTCAGCCTTTAAATACAGAAAAGGGTCAAAATGATGATAAATGATTATAGGTATTTTATCTGCTCCATAAATAATTCTAGATGCCTTATCTGAATTGTTTAAAATTGTAGAATCCACATCAGTTTGTTTTTCATCAACCAGACAAAAACTGCACACGGGCTGAATGTAAATGTAACTCTCTGTAAATTCACTCTCTGACACTGGGTGTGCTGCGCCTGCGTGAGACTGTTGCTCAAAACTTTGCTTAATGCTAAACAGTAGCCTATTTATTTATCGTGAGTTGTTCAAATCACGGTAATTGAATACGGTTTTAATATTGAAACGGTAATACTAACTGTGGGAAATTTTATCATGATTTATCGTCAAACCGGTAATCGTTTCATCCCTACTCCCTGTTCTGTTAAAGGGTTGGTTCACCCAAAAATGAAAATGATCCCATAATTTACTCACCATCAAGCCATCATAGGTGTATATGACTTTATTCCTTCAGTCAAAGACAATCGGAGTTGTATTAAAAAATATTCTGACTCTTCCAAGCTTTATAATGTGAGTGAATAGTAACAGATATTTTGAAGCCCAAAAAAGTGCATCCATCCATCATAAAAGTAATCCATACGGCTCCAGGGGGTTAATAAAGGCCTTCTGAAGTGAAGTGATGCGTTTTTGTTAGAAAAATATCCATATTTATAACTTTACAGACTATAATCACTAGCTTCTGTAACATCCGTCCGCACGTTCACGAGAGAGTCGAGTTCCGGCTTATGACATCGGATGTAGGGCTGGGCAACAAACTGAAGCTCCTCCGACATTTCTCTTTAAAAATTCTCATTTTAGACTTCTAATTTGTGACCAGGGTTTTGTTTCGCTCTATCCTCTGAGCTTTCGCGTTCGTCAATACGTCATGCATCAGGTCAAAGTACACTCTTCTGCCAGAATCAACTGTACGGAAGCCAGCAATTCTAGTTTATAAAGTCATAAATATGGATATTTTTCTTACAAAAACGCATCACTTTGTTTCAGAATGACTTTATTAATGCCCTGGAGCCGTGTGGATTATTTTTATGATGGATGGATGCGCTTTCTTTGGCTTCAAAATCTCAGTTACCATTCAAACCCATTTTAAAGCTTGGAAGGGCCAGAATATTTTATGTCAAAAAACATACATTTACACACTTATAATTGAATACCAATCGCAACTTTCAGATGCCTTTTTTATTTTTTAGCTCAACTGTCACAGAATGGGACACACATGATTGTGGGATATCATAGACAGAGAAGGACACTCGCTGCCTTCAAAAATCGATCGATTGAAGGTATCTCGGAAGACAGGATGTGAAGTTAACACTGGATTCAAACTTGGCTTGTTGCCTTCCTACCTCCATATGCCGGCATAAGGCGTAGCTGAATGTAACCATATGCAGTTAATATTTCCTTTAGGAATGAATCTAATATTCCCATGCACAAACACCCACGCACACACACACACATATACACTCAGAAACAAGAAGTCAAACGGCTCGCTCGCCATGCCGCTGTCTGTGACGCTGATGCCCTATGAAGGTCGATGTTTTTTTCACCAGGTTTCTCTCAAACAGGTGAGTGAACAAGCTCCCATGAGATGTAAGCCAGAAAACCACAATTTATCTGTGTATTTCACAGCCAAGACACGGAGAGAGCAAACACGCTCACACTGCTCTGGGCAACGGGCATTTCCACTGCCTGGAGACGAGGCAAAAGCACACTGCTGTGTCACGGTACTAACTGATTTTCAACCATAGTGTTTGTTCAAATAACATGGTTGTTTTCTATATGACATTATGCATAAAATGAGCTTATATTGGCTAAATGATATTGCTAGATGTATTCACGTTGATATATTTCACTATGAAACAAATGCAATAAATGATTCAAAGCTTACATTTGCTATTAGTGAGTCTCACAGCAAAGCAAGTAATGCATTTTTTTTTACCCTGCACGTCTAAACAAATGCATAACAAAAGTACTACCATGGATACCATGTTATTGTTTAAGTCATGTAAATATAATATGCAAAGTTTTCATATTGTGTATGTGTATATACTGTGTATGTCGATCAGATGAAGATATTCCGATGCAATTCTCCTTGCATTTTAATCATTGTGCAAGCTTGTAGCCACATTCTATACAAGTCTGCAAATAAATGTCAAAGATCTAAATAATATAATACACTGCCCAGCCAAAAAAGTTGCTGTTTGGATTTAAATAGGCAAATACTTAAGAATCTAGATCATTATTGCAGTGATTATTATGTTTTTAGCATGTTATATGTTTGGGAACAGTTCTTTTAACCCTAATTAATGGAGTGTGTAGCTTTTCATTTCTTAAACAACCATTTATGAAGATGTATCATGGCCATATTCCAGGATGACAAAGCCATGATTCATCAGGCAAAAATTGTGAAAGAATGGTTGGGAGGGAGCATGAAGAATCATTTTCACACATGAATTGGCACCTTTGAGTCCAGATCTTAAATTCATTGAAAGTCTTTGGGATGTGCTGGAGGAGAATTTACAGAGTGCTCACCTTTTGCATTGTCAATACAAGATTGTTGCGTCAGTTACTCTTTTTTCGTAAGTTGAATACTGAAGGCATAGGACGTAGCGTAAGCATTTTGAACGGCGAGAGGCATTACACTTTCTTCCTAAGTTGAATACGGAAGGTGGTTTGGCGAAACCTAGATAATTCACTTTATAACTTGTTAAATGTGGATATTCTTCTTACACAAACGCATCGCTTCGCTTCAAAAGGACTTTATTATCCCCCCGGAGCCGTGTGGAGTACATTTATGATGGATGGATGCACTTTCTTGAGCTTCAGGCTCGTTGGTCCTGTTTACTGTCATTATAAAGCTCGGATGCGTCAGGAAATGTATTAATATAACTCCGATTGCGTTCATCAGAAAGAAGAAAGTCATATACACCTAGGATGGCTTAAGGGTGAGTAAAGCTTGGGATAATTTTCATTTTAAAGTGAACTAATCCTTTAAAGGCAGAGTATGCCTTTAAAGGAGGTCGCTCATTCAAAACAAGGGCGTAGCTTGATGACGCCTTGATTTTGCGGAATCATGGGAGGTGTTGTCTTCACGTCTACAGCCGGTAGAAAGGAATCGGGTCGGGACTCAGGCAGAAATCATGTTCATGGATGAGATTATTAACGTTACTGTAGTGTGAAGCAGAGCAGGATTGCTGGAGCGATTGCTAATGAGAGACGAGCGTGACACACGGCTCGACAGCAGTGGAGCTTTTATTATGCCACAGTCGCCGCTTCCTCTTCTTCTGGTCATGAGTATGTGGGGTAAAGCAGCACTGTTTTATCATATTAGATACATTTGAAAATTGTTATAGTGCTACTCTGCGTTCACTCAGCAGCTACTATGAGACACTTGTTGCACACTGCAGTAAGATAGATCAATTTTAGACATGGTAAAACATGGTACTCTCAATCAAAAATCAAGAAAACAAGATTTGAACAGTAAGACTTCGAAGGTAACGTGGGTATGTCATTGGTAGGCGACACACAGACACAGTCCGTGTCCTGGTTAAAATAGCTTATTTCTCTGGATTTAGACATTCTTGGAAACATTTGGGATAATGTAAGTTCACAAGTCAACAAAATATATAACATTGCTCTAGTGGTTTTTGGATATTTTAATCCAAAAATCTTACATATTGTGCCTTTAACTGAGATCTCAATAAGTCTCTTGCTATGAAAGAGCAACCTGAGCTCTGAAAATGACAATAATGCTGTTAGTATCTCCATGAATCCAATAAAACAGTAAGATTTCCAGGCGAAATAAACACATTTGAGGATCTCGCCTCAAACTTTACAGCTTGAAATAATGTCCAGATAGAAATGTCACACTGACTCAGATTTGTTAGGCCCGATCAAGTGTTTCTCAGCTTTCCGGACACTGTTGCACTGTCGAACACGCTTTGGGCGAGCAATGCAAAGGTCATTCCAGAGAGTCTGGGCATGACGTTACGCTTGATTAAAGTTTCATCCCAGCTTCATCCTTTCACATTATCCTGCTCTGACATCTCATTGCCAAAAGCAACTTTGCTCTGCCCGCTGGGCGGGTCTCTGTTTAGCCCTCATTAGTTAATACACCAGCGAGACCTGCTGGCCTACATCACCACACCAAACCACATATAGTGGCAACAATGCGAATAAGGCTCTGTAAATTAGTGAATGGCAGATTTATAGACTCAAGTCCTGACCTCTCTCTCCATGACGGATGACTTTCAGCAAGGCAGTGTTTGAAAGTACAGAGAAGGTGCCAGAAGAAACCTAATGGACACACGAGACTCATTACACCAACAAAGATGGGTAATTACTGCCGCTGTCAAGAAGCAGACAGCAGACCGAACCGTATCGTTATTCAAGACCAAGACAAAGTTTGGTTTGTTTATGAGTTAGCAGTCTCTCTGCTCAATTGTCAGCGAGACCAGCCCATTAAAAACAGAATAAATTAGCTGTGTTGACAAGAGACTAACTGGCACATATTAGTAAACATGATGAGCGCCACTGAGGCAGATAACTCGCACTTCTGAGGACAATCAAGATGAATATTTATATGCATAGACCTAATTTTGTTATGGATGCAACAACTGACACAGAATTGAGAATTTGTAATCTTATAGAAACGCTAGAAAAAAGTTCCATGTTTTTGAACGTGCATATCGTAGTAACATCGTGATATTTTAATATGTAATCATTCTTAGGGTTGCACGAGGAATCGAATACTCTCCCATTGTAAACAAACACAGCCATGCCTTTAGTAATAATCACTTACCAATCTTATCAATGATCAAACGTTCATTATAAAAGCTAAAAATAAGAGATATAACAGTCCAAAAAGCACCGGGACTATTCACTGTTTGTCATTCCAGTTGTCTGACTGATTGTCACTCAACATTAGTGGCGGAGAGTCTTCAGTGACTCTTTCTGTATGATACATATTTATGCCAGTAGGTGTTGACAAGTGACTGTCTTAATGAGTGAATCATTTGAATCATTAATTTAACTGTTTTGTTCAAATTACTGATTCATTCAGGAAAAAAACAGGGCCGCGTTTCCTACAATGTGTGAGCTAAGTTGATCATAGAGAACGTTGTTGGCTAAGGTCTCCACGATCAACTTAGGCTCACAATGCTTTTGGGAAACACAGCCCAGGTCTTAATGAGCGGGTCATTTCATCTTTCATTTAACCGTTTTGTTTAAAATCGCTGCAATTTATTCAGCAATTTATTCCGAAACGAAACAAGTGACTGTCTTTATGAGTGAGTCGATGATTAATTCCCTTGATCAATTCATTCAAAAACCAGTGTTATTTTAGTATTATTTACAAACTTTTAATTTCATACATTTTATAGATTTAATTAATATTTTTCAATTATCATTTAAATTTTAGTTTAATATTAGTAATTTTGGTGGTGGATGAGGAGAGACCCCTGATATGATTGTAAAGCGCTTTGGGTGTACAGTAGTACATAGGAAAGCGCTATATAAATGCCTCATTCATTCATTCATTCATAATTTTGTTATGTCCTTCTATCATTTGTATTATAGAAGTTTGTTTTAAATATTACTATTTAGGTTTAATTTTTTTTAAAATTCAGTTTCTTTTCTTTCTTTTTTTCCAGTTAGTAATTTTAGTGCTTCAACTGTTATTTCTGTTAAATTGCCAAAGTAAACATTTCTTTTTTTCTTTTTTTTTTTTCAGTTTTAAGCTCTAATATATTTCATTTATATATTATCTATTATATTAATTCATATTATTGCAATTCATAAAAATGTATTTAATAGTTTTAGTTAACGATAATAACCATGTTCTAAACACTTGATTAATTTATGAACGAAACAAGTAATCCAAACACTTTAGTCATCAAATAATTTAAGCAACTGATTCGATCAAAACTGCTGATTCATTCAGTCATTTTAGATCTGGTTTACTACCTGAAATGGTGTAAGTTACTGTAAATAATTTGTGTTAAATTTATGTTGAATTTAAAATATATTGTTTTACATATTTTCATTCATATTTAGATTAACATAATTCCTACTTTTTGTTTATTTCAGACCGAAGCAAAGAACACTGTCAGAACCTCTAAATTTCAAGTAATTGTGTTTAGGAGCCAAATATAAAAATTTTGCCCCTTTTACAAGATGTAATATAAGTCTCTGGTGTCCCCAGAATGTGTCTGTGAAGTTTCAGCTCAAAATTCCCAACAGATCAAATTTGCCCCTATTTGGGTATAAGCAAAATCATGAAGTTTTTTGTGTGTCCCTTTAAATGCAAATGAGCTGCTGCTCCCGGCCCCCATTCCAGAAGAGATCAGAGCTTTAAAAGCTTGCGCTTTGGCTGCTCAACAACAACAAAGCTGGAGAATCTCACGCAGCCAAAATGAGGATTGTCAGTAACGGTGTTCAGACTTACATTGTTCAAACCGGAGTCGACACTGATGGAGAGACTCAGGAAGAAGTTACAACTTTTAGAATGCAACTGGACGTTTCTGAATGGTTAGTGGATAAATTTATGTAGTTGCTGTGGAGTTGATTCAACTCATCGACTAGCATGTGCCATCATGTTAATCTTTTGTGCAAATCCAGCGTTGAATTGACCCTCGTTTGTGAAGCAGTCCGGCGTAAAATGACGGCATGACAACAACACTCTACTACAACAACTCTTCCTCTTCTCTAAAGCAGCTCAACATGGCCTCACCCCCTTTGTTGTGTGTTCTCTGGGTCAGAGTTTATGTAAATTTTAGGGTTAGTGATGTCAACAACCCAGGAAGAAGCTCGTTGTAGTCCCTACCAGCCGTTTGTTGTAGTCCTTAAACAGCGAATTCTTTTAAAAAAATATCTCCCTTTGCATTGAACTTTGAGCATCATAACGTTGCAGATGTTGTTTATGCTCAAACAGCAACATTACACACTAACTAAAGTTACAAAAGTTAAATCATAATCAAGTACCCCTTTAAGTCCCATTTGTGACTTTTCTTTCCTGCAGGATGGTATTACGATCTGATACATCACTGTGCCTTGGTATTTCTTCATAAATTAAGCAAACATACTTGTGTGTTACAGAATACTGATGAAGCCATTTGTGATCTGAACTGTGATTCTCAGGGAACACTAAAATGCAAATAATATACTACAACTACAAACTACAACTAGCAGTCATTGTGGATGTGACAGGTTCCATAGCACTAAAGAAATTCAGAGATAGAAATTAGTTCACATTTCTGGTCCAGTGAACAGAGGCTGAAAAAATTCAATGACGCTTGTTGCTAAAAACTGCTGCGCTGCCCTTGAATGCTGTACTTAACCCTCCGCTGCTCGAGACACGCTGAACTTAGCATCCATGCAGTTGTGAATGAGAAAGCAAAGACAGTTTATTATTCATGACCCATTAATTTATATTCTCACCACCTGGTCACTCAATCTGACTGCACTGGAACTCCACACGGACGTTGCTGAGCTTAATGACGATGGAAACCGGGAACGGCACCTCATTCTAAACCCAATCACGTCTCTAAAGGTGCTGCATCATTTCGAGGCATTCCAAGGGGCGGTACTGTGTTTGTGGAAACACCCATTTTCAAGCCAATAAAATTTAAAGATGAGAAATCAGTTAAACAACCCCACAGCATGACAAAACGGGGTCTATTTTAGCAACTAAGCAGTTTAAACATGAACTATCAGCCAAGAAACAAGGATCATCTGGCAACAAAAGGCTGAGCTTATTATTGTGTGCGCTTGACAAAACTGAATTAGCATGACTGCTTGAAGCTATTGTTCATTTTTGACTTTGACTATCCTTGCATGCATGCAAACACATTACACGTTCTGAAACAACCATATGGTCCATGTCAATCTGCATCCAAATAAAGAAACACACATTGTAACACACTTTACGGCTCAGTGAGTGTAGACACATGCAGAGTTTGATGAATATTCAGAAAAAAATCTCAAGAAAGACTTCTGCAGTTCTGCATGTTGTATTTTTCTTCTTCATAATCCAACATTATTTTAGAGGAGAGCAGGGTAAGATCAGATGTGTCACTTTTTACTTAAAGGGTTAGTTCACCCAAAAATGAAAATTCGGTCATTTATTACTCACCCTCATGTCGTTCTACACCCGTAAGTCCTTCGTTCATCTTTAGAACACAAATTAAGATATTTATTAATGAAATCCATCTTACGGATGTGGAACGACATGAGGGTGAGTAATCAATGACAGAAATGTAATTTTTGGGTGAACAAACCCTTAAAGTTGACCTCTAGTCAAGAAGAAATTCGATAAAAAGTATACACCTAATTATATTTCAAGATTCCGAAGATATTCAGAAGATAGTATTGTAGCGAAACGATTGTCGATATTTTGCATTAGTATTTGTAATAATATTTGATCACTATTAAGCCGCGTTTCCACAGCAGGAACTTTCCTCAGGAACAAGGAACTTTGGGGTGGTACTCGGTGTGTTTCGACCGCAGGAACCAGGGTCTAAATCAGGGGTGGGGAACGTTGATCCTGGAGGGCCATTGTCCTGCAGAGTTTAGCTCCAACCCTGAAAAAACACTCACCTGCCTGTAACTTTAACAAATCCTGAAGACCTTGATTAGCTTCAGGTGTGTTTAATTAGGGTTGGAGCTGAACTCTCCTGGCCCTCCAGGATCAACGTTCCCCACCCCTGGTCTAAATAAAGTTCCGGGTAAAAAATTCCCCCTCAGAAAGTACCTGCTTGCGAGGTAGTACTTTTTCAAAGTTCCGTAACTTTCGGGGTGGGACTTGGGCGCTGAACATGCTATATTGGTTGAGTTCACGCAGCATTTTATTTCAACCATAGTTTTTTAAAGTCTGTTCCGGTGCATGCAGTAAGAGTTGTTTGCTATTCAAAACAACAATGGAGTTTAAAAAATAAGACCAATTGACTGACGATGAGGTTCAGGATTTATTAAGCTTATAGGCAGCGGGTTCCAGAGACTGCTATGGAAACGCAGCTAGCAACAGGTCTGGGGGGAAAAAAGTTCCTGGGACAAATTGTTCCAGGTAATTTCGGTGGAAACGCAGCTTTATTTGAGCTACCGACACAACTTACCCTACAGCTAAAATTAATTATTTAATTATTCATGGCTAACCTTTAGCCAAAAAAGTACGTTTTAAACATGGCCAGTTCATCAACATTTGAATTTGCTGTGAAATATAATGCATTTTACCTGCAATGCAGAAAATTTAGTGACATGCAAAAAAAGCACAAAAACATTTTTCCTATGTGTTATTATTGGCATTTTTCTAAATATATGGCCATTTAATAAAAAATATGCACAGTTTGTCTAATTAATGGAGTGACACAGCTTACCCACAGACATGTCTTACCCCACTCTTTCTTACACCACATGGCCAAAAGTAAGTGCACATCCAAAAATCACACCCATATGTGCTTACTGAACATTTAAAGGGTTAGTTCACCCAAAAATTAAAATTCTGTAATTAATTACTCACCCTCATGTCGTTCCAAACCTGTAAGACCTTCGTTCATAAGATATTTTTAATGAAATCCGAGCGGGTTTTTTTTTATCCCCCATATAGAAAGCAACATAATTACCACATTCAAGGTTCAGAAAAGTAGTAAAGACATCCTTAAAATAGTCAACGTGACTACAGTTGTTCAACCTTAATTTTATGAAGTGACAAGAATACTTTTTGTGCGCAAAAACAAAACAAAAATAACGACTTTATTCAACAATTTAAAATAGTCTAGTTTAAAATGGACTATTTTAAGGATGTCTTTACTACTTTTCTGGACCTTGAATGTGGTAATTATGTTGCTTTCTGTATGGGGGATAAAAAAAACCCTCTTGGATTTCATTAAAAATATCTTAATTTGTGTTCCGAAGATGAACGAAGGTCTTACAGGTTTGGAACGACATGAGGGTGCGTAATTAATGACAGAAATTTCATTTTTGGGTGAACTAACCCTTTAAGCTCAAAATCATGGACATTAACATAGTGAACTGGTCCTCTCTTTGCTGTTATAACAGATTACACTCTTCACTCTTTCAGAGGTTTAACTCATGTCTATATTGAGCACAATCTATGTTTGGAATGGCTGTTCATTAGTTTCTACATACAGTGTTAACATAGTTTTAGCCTTGTTGTGTTTATTCAGAATATTGTTCATGCAATACATTTTTGATTGATATACCAGTTGTTATATTCCATTTAATGAAATTTCTAATGGAAATGTTACATTAAACTACACACACTATTTATAATTTAGCCCGGAGAGCACCAGCATCAAAGCACACCATTATCATCATATCTCTCTTATACGCACCCCATCATTTTCATTGTTTCTGCGTTCTTTTAAGCTTGTTCCACAGAAATCACTGCTGTTACAAAAGCCTCGCCATCTGTCCCATCACATTTTACGAGAAATGTCTGCTGGATGCTTCCGCTGGCTAATGGATCAAAAGAGCACTTGTCTGTTACTATTCAGGGTATGCTGGGTAACCTTGAATGCTGCCACCGCTGCGATTGCAAGCGAGACAAAGCGATAAACCGCGCACTGCAGGCATGAGCAAAGATTTGCCTGGTGCCTTCCTGCCACTTACAGTGACAAGAGGGTCTTGGGTGGTTCTCTTTTAGGAAAGCACTGATGGGACTGAAGCAGCTACATCCACGAAGAAGAGAGCAGGCAAACAAATCTGACATGCTGTAGCAGATGTATCAAACATTAACTATTCATTTAAGGTATATGAATATTTATAGCATGTCTCAAGCTAAAATATAATCTTAAGAAATCATGTCTACACTCTTAAAAATAAAGATTCCATTAGGGGTTTTCACAGCGATGCCATAAGAACCATTCTGGGTTTCCAAAAGAAGCATTCAGCCAACAGTTCTTAAAAGATCCATTTTTTTTCCTCAAAGTGAAGATCTAAAGAATTCTATATAAGGTTCTATCCAGGGCTGTAACCACCATAGATATTGAGGGGGACAAGTAGTTAGAAATGACCAAACTAAGTAATTCTAAGAAATAATACTATTTGCAAACAGTTAAAATTAGTTTAAACTTTTACTGTTCTTATTTCTTCTTCGTTATTCCCTCAAATCCCTTTTAATCTTTTAATTACTTAATTCCTTTTAATAAAAAAAGTTACCCAATAAACCCCCCCCCCATATAAGCTGTTGGAGAAAATATATAAAATCCTATGATGAGCTGTTACACAAACGAAAAATAAAATATCAATAGTATAAACTTTGACTGTGGACATAAGGTAGCTACAAGTATTATGAGATTAAATCTCAACTTAATTAATATATTATACACTAATATGCGATTAATTCTCAAAATAATACACTACAGCTGAGCGCGATATGCTGTGATGTCACAAACAAGTTGAATTGTGGGATATAGAGCTGCTTGAAGTGTATATCGGAGTAGATTCGCTCCCTCTGTCAAAATCGAGGGGACGAGGGTCTGTCCATATAAACTTCCCTTGTCCATTTCACAAAGTGGAACGCACTTCAAAATGGCAGCGGGGATTCCCCTTAGGTGAAGTGCTTAAGGAAGTTTGTGAGTGCGTGTCTAAAATTGGAGTGGAACGCAGCCCAAGACATGATTACGGCCTTGGTTCTATCAGTAATTTCATATAAAGAACCTTTTAGGGATTCCCATTGTGGGATAATTTTAGGACTTAAGTTTTAATGAATTAATTTTGTTTCAATTCATTTTTAATATAATTAAGTTTTATAAATTAATCATCTTTTATCACTAGAAAAAAAATGAAATAATCTGTTCAACATGAAAGTATTATGCAATCATTTAAGACATTTATCCTTACATAGAACCTTTTTGGCATAAAGCATTCTTTAAAATTGAGAGTAAAGAATCCTACAGTTCTATATAGAAACCAACTAAACCTTTTTTTTAAAGAGTGCACTATGAAGAACCTTTTAAAGGTTCCATGAATGTTAAAGGTTCTTCATGGAACCAAAGATGCCCATAAATAGCCTTTATTTTTAGTGTATGAATGTTTATAAAGGCATAAACGACCTCTTATTCTGTGCACACACACACACACACACACACAGAAATCTGTTTTTGTTTCCTACTCTCTTGACAAGACAAATTCTCATCTCTCTAATTATCTGTCTGCATTTATTTTTCTGGGTAGGTTGATCACTAACTTAGAATTGTGCTAACTTGCTGTTTTATAGTACTATAGAGCTTACCATAAAACACAAGAAAAGTGTTAACTTAAGAAAGACGTCTTTTTAGCTAGGGAAAAGCCACAAGACATTCAGCAGCTGTCTGCAGGTCACATCCAGGTTGAGTCAACAACGCACATAACACATTCACTCCTCCCTCGGCACAGGGAACCATTATCACTATATTTAAACAGTGTTTCGTGTTAATGAGGCACTATAGGGTGTATGTACGTAATGAGCAATCTGTCACAGTTCACGCTGGCAAAAAATTATGATAATGCTGGCCTGTTCATGTTGAAGAATGCAGACTTTGCTTAGTGGAGTGAGAGAAATGGGTTATTGATATAATGAATATGAATGTGAACATGCAACACAACCACAGATGGGTTACAACGAAAAAGATGACAGCTGACCGTCTGACACTTGGACACTTGTGGTGCTAAGTCACTCCAGTTTTACATCTACAGCGCTTCAGGCATATTGTTTCAAAGCAGCTTTACAAAAAAATCAACTTGGGAGATGTTTGCATGCCAAATATTAACAAGCTACATCATATTTACATGTTTATCAGAATGAATTATTCAATCACATTAAACTGAGGACAAATTGGGTGCTTGAGGGTATGAAACCCTTAATTAAAAATGATGGGCGTCCCTAAAGACTCATCTTTGAAGGGCTGCCAGCAGAAGAACAATTTGATAGACAATGTTTAGCATAGGGAACAGAACAAGGTGGTTTATTGCACCTGATGTGAATGGAAGATCTGACACAGCAAAATGTGCATAAGGAGGCTGTTCTGTGCTCTAATGCAGCATCAGAGGCTTATGCTCTCAACTTTAGGCAACAAAGCCTCATTTTTTTAGATCAACTGGATGGGTGGTCAGTGAGATTCTGAAAGGGATTTCACTCCACAGTTGTCCTCTCTATAATTAGATGCATTTGAAAGGTGAATATGTTTAGAGACACTGTGAAGGTCTTTCAAAAGCTTATCAAATACAAATTGTAATGCATTAGATGGAAACACACAGCCACTAAGAAAGCACTGCTAGTTAAAAAACCTTACCTGATATTCAACTAACAGGTGGTAATTTGCAATTGGTTCCACTCCTTCAAGTTCATAATTCTTCCATCCCTCTTGCATTTGTCATCAATGTCTATGGGAAAATGAGTGTTCAGCCTCCAGATCATAACGACCACTAATGCACAGTCTCCATCCGCAACCGCTTGGCAAAATCCTCCAAAGCGAGTCCTTTAAACTTGCTCTTAGTTTATATTCCCACAACAGGCGAGGCACATCTGCCGTCTTGTTCTCCAGCATCCTCCGCAATCTGAGCCATGCAGCTTTCCATCTAAATATCTCCTGCTGTCGCTAGGCATCCTGAGCAATAATAATGACCGGCTGAAAACCACAAGTAGCGAATTCTCGAACGAACCGTTCTTTGAACTGGCTCTTTTGAATGATTCGAAGCCGAATCACTCGCGTTTGGGAGAACTTTCTGTGTTCGAAATGGAACGCCAGTGTACTGCATACTGCGCACTATATACTGTACACTGACTACTATATTTACTATTTTAGTAGTATGCAGTCTGCAACAGACAAATAAACATTTCAAAAAGGTAGAAACATGACCTCATTATGTTGATTGTGCCTAATTGAGTGTGTGGCATCTCATTTTCAGTGGAAATAATAGCCTGTGGTTCATCTGCATAATTCAAATTTGTGTAAAAATATCTTAACAGGCAGTCTGATCAAACAATACTGAGAGATATTACTTACAGTTCATTCGTCACCCTAAAAATCAATGAGCGTACTGGAATACATGCAGTGTGCACTGCAGTGCCAAAGTCATTTCAGTATCCCATGCCAATCTGTGCAAAACACACAGTGTAATTGTAGTATGGTAGTATATTTTGGGTTACACTTTATTTTAACCACTGCTCCGGGTGTGTGTTCACGGTGTGTGTGTTCACTGCTGTGTGTGTGCGCACTTGTATGGGTTAAATGCAGAGCACAAATTCCGAGTATGGGTCACCATACTTGGCCACATGTCACTTCACTTTTCACTTTTTTTTAAGGTGTATTACAGTGTTATTATACATTTAAGTACTGAGTAATGACAATTAACTACATGTACTTACTATAGGGTTAGGGTTAGGATGAGGGTCGGGTTAAGGGTTAATTCCACGTAATTATGCATAATTTCTAATTATTACTACAGTAAATACATGTAACAGGCTATGTAACAAAGACACTGTAAAATAAAGTGTTACCATATTTTGCTAAACATATAGGCTAAGTTTGGAATAGCATGCTAGCTTACTATTGTTTCACAATATAACATACATAAGCTACTGTATAGAATGTAGTGTACATAATACACTGTGCAGTATGCAGTAGTCTTCCACTCCAGTAGAACTAGGCTATGTTTTGAATTAAACTGAGGTGGATGACAACCATAAACATTACGATGACTAACCTAAAAACATCTGAGTTTATCTTTCTATGGATTAAATGTAACACAAAACCCCATTAAGGGAGATCCGAAAACATTTGTGAGCCATGATTCAATCGAATTTGCGACTTTGTGTTGTGAACCGATTCATTTGAAGAGAACCGTTCGAACGAGCCGATTCGTCGATACGTGCCTATGCTAATCACAAGCGCTTTTTCCCCGTGCCTCTCTTCCCCCCCGCCTTATTCTTTCATTGTTCTCCGACGCTAAACATCTGTCCGTTTTAGTCTGAATATAATATCAGGACATTTATAACGATAAATTAAAGCTGAGGGGAAAACGACGCGGTGCACATAAGCACGAGAGGGTGCCACTTTAAGGCTCCATCATGTGCGTGATTCTCAATGCGGTATTATTTGGTGAAGGAGGCAGAGGAAGCCACGGGCTGTGCGAGAACATTCCCCACAAAGCTTTACATAACCAACGATGTTTCTATACAACATTATAAATTACCGCAGGCACGTGCTTGAGTGTTGCTAGTTAGACTACAGAAAAGACTCGTTGTGATTTGAAAGAAATAAAAAGAGCCGTTGCATACAAGCCTATAAGAAGTAGTCGATAATACATGTTCTTTATCTGCTTTGGCTCTTGTTAAGCTGCATTTTTGTCCATCATTGACATGCAAATGCTAAAGGGGAATTATATAAATTTTGCCACACATGTATTGACACTCTTTCAACTGGATTCTCTATTGATTTTCTACACAGGGTAGGCCTATAGTGGTTAAAGATCTAGTCTGATAACGAAAAGGTTACAATTTTGACTCCCACAATGGGTTATCCATGAGTGATCACCATTGTGCCTTTGAGCAAGCCACTTAACCTCAGGTTGCTCCAGGGAGACTGTCTATGTAATAAGTACTGTAAGTCGCTTTAGATAAAAACATCTGCAAAAATGACTTGCTCACAGCAGATTAACAATAAAACATATATTGAGTCATCAAACATACTGCTGGATATCTATTCCCATTGCACCTTATAATATGGCTGTTAGAGCTCTTGAACAGAGGTTGTGAACGAGCCCGATTGTGCTGCACTCACATTTATTTCCCTTCTTTCAACAAACACAATCCAGTCTCTGTTCGTCATCCGGCCTCATGCAATTGGAGTCAACAATGCAAAACAGTTGACAAGACTATAGTCGACATAATTGAAAATAAAGTGGAACAAAACTAATGCAATGCATGAAAATATATTTTTATACAAAATAATGCAATGCATTGTTTAAATGCGAATAAATTATTATTTTCGCAGTGCTTTATACCATCAAACACGCAGACACAGAGAAAAACAGACAAATTTGTTCATGTCATTGAGAACAGAGAAATGAATGCCCTTGCTTTTATGACGCTACGAACAAAGGATACCACCTCCTTTTCTGTAATTAGTTTTGGCAGATAAGAAATCTGACTTACAATTAAAATTTCCCCCAGAAGAGGTAGAAAATCTGCTTAGCGTGTGCCTGTTTTAATTACTCAAGACAAGAGGCCCTATTGAGAGGTGCTTTATATTCACAGCAATGATGTGGGGATGGTTATCTGTTATCTCTGTTTGATGGTCGTTGATTTTACATATTCACTTTTCTTATTGATGCTTCTTGAACAGAAAATGAATCCAAATATACAGCTTTCAATCACTTTGGTCTA
Organism: Anabarilius grahami; assembly: GCA_003731715.1. Lineage (NCBI taxonomy): Eukaryota > Metazoa > Chordata > Actinopteri > Cypriniformes > Xenocyprididae > Anabarilius > Anabarilius grahami. The sequence goes on from RJVU01075378.1 coordinate 206,143, forward strand.
AGTTGCTTGACTAAAGTATGAAGTGTCTTTATGATCAGCTCTTAATTCTTTGTTCTGTTTTCACTGGAACGCCCGTCTAAAATCAGCTTTCTATTTATGAATCATTTCTAGAATGTACTAAATGTAAACGACTGGTTCTATCAGCTTAAAAATGTAGTGACTTTACAACACAATGAATTTACAGTGACTCCAAAAAGCAATTGGACACTTAAAATGTATGGCATTAGATAACAAAATATCAAACACAATGACATTCATACAAACACAACTGAGAGGGAAAATTAATTAAAATGTAACATTCAGGGTATAAAAATGAAAAACAGCACTTTTAATTACTCTAATCAACTGGTTTATTGGTTTTATGGGCCTCCTTATCATTTTAGATTGCATTTAACCTTTTAAACATAATAATTGAACTTTTTCAGAAAGACTTGATGATATTTTGAATGTATTTAATATTCTGTTTTAGTCTTAATTTAATTCCACATCCCTTTTATTATTTATACATTGAAAAAAAAAAATTACACAATACCCAATTACCTTGACCACAAGTTAACTGATCAATCATGCTATATTAGAAGTAGTCGAGTGAACACAAGAGGGCGCTAGTGAATTGCGTGTAATCCAGACGTGCTTGAATCACAGACCGTAAAAAAAGGTTTATGTTGAATTTTATTCAACTTTAACTCTAAATCCATAACTAAATGTAGCCTATATTTTTAAAAACATATTTTTATATATATGTTTGATTTGGGTGGTGACAAAATGAACACTTTCAAGGAATGTCTAGTAAAATTAAACGCCACCAACATAAAGTCTAACATTTCTTTAGTATTCACAAATCATTTAGGACCAAAAGTTGACAAAATCTACATTCCCTTTGAGGCCTATCCTGATTCAAACATTTAGTAATATTGGCATTTCAACAATCTGTGTGCTTTGACAATCTGTGACAAGTCTGAACATTATTTCACCTCCATACACATCTCTAGCGTGAACACCTGTCTTCCTTTCCTTGGCCACGCCCCCTAAAAGTCACGCCTCTATTTTGATTGGGCCGGCGGTCATGAATATGCACATGTAAAAATCTCGGCCCCTCCCTTTGCACCTGATTGGAAGTATTTACTTGTTTTTTTGCACTGAGGTGCTGGAGTGTTAGAGCAGCTCTGCGCTGGAAGATGAAGCCCTGCTGGACCGAGCAATAAGGATTACAGTGATTTGACTTTATAAAAGAGAAGAAAGGACCATTATATCTGCCAGCCAACTTTATAAGTATTTCAGGATGCCGCGTTCATTCCTAGTAAAGAAGCATTTCAATGCCGCCAAGAAACCGAATTATAGTGAACTGGAGAGTCCAACAGGTTTGTGATTTGACGATTCTAACTCCCTAACAGTGAAAAGTTGAAGTTAGTTAAACTTTTTTAGTGTTTTGCAACTCTTCGTTAAATTATGGCACTTAACACTAAAAAGTTTTGTTTTATTGAATCAAACCATTGCCATTTTTTTCTTGAAATTTGTGTTTGTACACGAAGACCATGTATATAAATGGAATAATTGATCCTAATGGCATCAGTTCCTACTGGAAAAATAGCCATTTTACCCGTTTGACTCTCATTATGATTCAAAATAGTCCAGTACACATCCTTTAGCACTGTTTTTGTCGAAGGATAGCCAGATATTATTATTGTTTTTTTACTGTAACTCCATATAAAGTTATTTAAATGGTAGTTGGTGTACAACATTGGTGTTTACCTTCAAATGTATATGAATGTTCAAGGGAAAGTGTATCTTTGGTCCTCATTTTAAATAGCTCTGCAGTTTTTATAAGTGTAAATATTCCATGTATTTTCTCAATAAAGATGGCCATAAATGCTGATTTAGGAATATAGCATGTCACTTGTCAAGTATATCTGGTCGAGTGAACTAATGTGATTGCATTTCCCCTTTTATTGCAGTGTTTATCTCCCCATATGTCTTAAAAACCCTCCCGGTGCCTGTTTTACCTCAGCCTGAAGTGTTAAGCCCAGTGGTGTACAACCCCATAACAGTGTGGACTACCAGCAGCCTGCCCCTGTCCCCCCTGCCCAGCGACCTGTCCCCCATCTCCGGATACCCCTCGTCCCTCTCCGACACGTCCTCTAATAAAGACCACAGCGGTTCGGAGAGCCCCAGGAGCGATGAAGACGAGCGGATACAGTCGACTAAACTGTCAGATGCTGAGAAGTTTCAGTGCAGTTTGTGTAACAAGTCCTACAGCACATATTCCGGACTCATGAAACACAAGCAGCTGCACTGCGACTCACAGACCAGGAAGTCGTTCAGCTGCAAGTACTGCGAGAAGGAATATGTGAGTCTAGGGGCCCTAAAGATGCACATAAGGACACACACGCTGCCGTGCGTTTGCAAAATGTGTGGGAAAGCGTTCTCCAGACCTTGGTTGCTGCAGGGACACATTAGGACACATACAGGTGAGAAGATCACACAGTTGCGTTTATTTGATGCTATTGAAACATGTGCACGTGTCTTCCGAATTTAGATTGAATGCTTGCAAATATTTGCTATATAATTGTGTTGGCAGCATTGCATGATGCAGCAGTACTGTAATGTGGACTGACATGAAATTTATTTTGTTCATTAGGTGAGAAACCTTTTTCATGCCCACACTGCAGTCGGGCATTTGCGGACCGGTCGAACCTCCGAGCTCACCTGCAAACTCACTCGGATGTGAAGAAATACCAGTGCAAGAACTGCTCCAAAACCTTCTCTCGCATGTCGCTGCTGCACAAACATGAGGAATCTGGCTGTTGCATTGCACACTGAGAGAGAATCACACACGTACACCCAAGTGCCTCCAATTGTGAATGCTGATCTTGGACCTGCTCTTCCTGTCAGTATACTCGTGATAAACTGGATACGAAGCGCCAAATGCATCCGTGACGATTTAAAAAGGCATCGCCCCAGGGTCTGAATGAATAAAGGGTTTGTGGAGTCACTTAAAGATCAGGTTCCACCCAAGACGCTTCACGCTAACAAATAAAACTGACCCAAAACAGCCGATTTGAGTTTGGTTCCCGGAGAACCTTCTACACCCTCAGAAAGGAAAAGGCACAAAAGAAAAGACTGTTTGCCAGATCCCTGGTGGTCTTAACTCAATGACTAAGAAGCCTTTTCATTTCAGTGCAAACGCAGATTCATTCAACATGTCATGCGCCTGTCATGTGCCTTCCATTTTAACAGTATTTGCCCTGTCCGGGTTGGGTTGATGTGTACTGTACATTTGTTTACGGATATGTACTATTTGGGAGGTTTTAAATGTGTAGCCTCTCTAATAAGCAATAATTTAGACCGGTTTACATCTTAAATGGGTAAGACGGACACCTTTTTTGTTAATCGTTTTTTTCTTTTCCGAGAGGTAATCGGTCAGATATTTCAAACCGTAGATGAGCTTGAGACCAAAGGAATAATTAACGCCATGTTTTTAAATGGGGAACAAGTGCAAAATGATGTTTTCTTGAATTAAAAGTATTTAAACTGTTGTGCGGTCAAAACACAACAGCAATTAACCAGCACTCCGACATGCAATACTTTGCCATGTGCCTTTTTTCATCAGGAACTTCCGAGATTTTGCCATGTAATTGTTTTTTTGAATGTATATGACACTGATATGATTGTACTTTGTATTGCAAAGTGTAAATGAATGGTATGATTTTGTACAAAAAATAAAATTTACACTCTTTTTTGAATAACTCATCTTTTTGGCATTATTTACTCACCCTCATGTCATTACAAACCTGTATGGCTTTTCCTTCTTCTGTGGAAAGAAGCTATTTCGAAGAATGTTTCTTCAAGCAAAACTGTTGTCTATGCAATGAAAGTCAATGGGGTCCAAAAGAACACTCTTTTCATTTTTGGGTGAACTATCCCTTTAAGCTTTTAACAGCTGCATTGAATAACAATTAGCCTAATGTTTACATTTACATAGGGTTTGTAATGTTATGCAAATGGGAAGGCTCTTAACGGCACATTAACAGGAACATTTCTAACAGAAATCTCTGGAAAAGTGCTTCACTGGCTGCAATGTGTGCTGTTTTTTTTATCTGCATTAACAATTAAACTTTAGAAAATAGTGTTAAACGTAATTGCGGAGGATGTAAAGAGCTGGTTTATTATCTGTTCCTGAATTTAGAATATGGTTTGACTCGTTCCCACAGTTAACTTACATCGTGGGAGTTCATCAAAGTGCAGTTTTAAGTATTTCATGATGCAAATGTGTTTGCAGTTTACTGTGGAGGAAAAAGCAAGTTGTATGAACTACTGTCATTAATTTAAAAGTCAAGCTGGTGGAGATGCTATTTATATTCAGGAAGTTAATCAGAACCAACATAAAAAGTCATGGAAATTAAGTGGTCAAAAGATGTGGGAACTATACAAGACAACTTTTGTTTTGCATCTCAATGAAATGTCCTCAGGAGGTCAACTCATTTTAAAGTCGGTGAATTTGTGGTGTGGCCACATGAACCTGTCCTTGCGAACCTGTTCGGCTCCCAAACAAATCCCAAATGTTGCACCTCCTCCCTATGTTGATCTCACTTTGCTGCCAATTTCTTTGAAGACTCTGGGTCTCTGAAGGGAAAAGCCAGACTGGCTCTCACACATGTGAAAGTCCTTTACTGGATTATTACTCAGCAACCTCACAGTACACAGTGGGAAGTCACAGGACTAGCGCAAACCAGTCGGGTTTTCAAACATTCATCTACTGAATCTAGATCTGAAATGACCATCGGAAATAAATGGCTCCTAACTCCATTGCAAAAATCACCTTAAAATACACATGAAATCAAAACTGACCTTATTTACCTTTCTACCAATCATTCATGGCCTTATGATAAAAAAAAACTAATGGAGATATAATTAATTTTGAAGTTTTATTAAGTGTTAACTATGAGATTATGTGGTTTTTATAATCAATTAACACTTATTTTGTTATTTTTTACAAGATGGGCAAAATTTGTCACCAAAAAAGTCATTCGGTTTAACCAAAATTTTGGTTATACCGAATGACGATATTTTCAAACAATGCTAACAGGCTGATATATATCTAGCTAGCAAAAAGACAATCAAACATTTTATATTTAGTACAAGTTTTTAAAATATTACAACATTTTCCATGTTTTATAGCGGTTGTACCGAATGACCTGATGTTTCGTGACATGCGTATGAGCGAGTGAAAACATGAATTTTTCAAATAGTTAAGAGAGAGTTAGTTACTTTGCTTCATGACCATGTGGTCCTTTGCAGGCGTCTGAATGATGTCACATCCTGTCACATGATATTGACCACATGACTTGATCCAAAATGGTCTCTTTATATTGGTTACTCCGAATGACATCAATGAAATTCATTGAATTTCAGGACATTCTTTCTCATAACAAAGCAACGACTTCTACACATAATTTTAATACCATTTTGCACTATGTTGATATATGATGTTATATAATCATGCCAGAATAAAAAATATATACATTTATTACATTTTAAAATATTTTAATCACAAATGAAATGGCTGTATTGGCCTTTGGACGGTTAAACAGAATGACCTTTTGACACTTCGAAATCTTTAAAATACCTTTATATGTAGCAAAATATAATTAAAACCTTTTGGATTCAATAAAAGAGATCTAGTTGTACTACCTTACATACTTTGGATGTCATATCTTTGTTTTTTATTGTTATTAAGGCCTTTGGACAAAAAAATGACCCGTCACGTCATTGACCCATATATATAATAAATATACACAGTACACACACATATATTATGTAAACAAACTTTTATTTTGTGTGCAATTAATTACAATTAATCATTTGACAGCACTATAAAATATATATTAAAATGTTTGTATATATACAGTATATATATATATATATATATAAAAATTTTATATAATATTTAAATATGTG
>RJVU01075378.1:228679-231179 GCA_003731715.1 Anabarilius grahami
TATACATTTTATTTATAAATTATTTTAACTGTATAAATTATTTTAAATACAATTTAACTTTATTTAAAATATTATATGACTATGAATATATTCATAATGAAATATTGTATTTGGGTCAATGACGTGACGGGTAATTTCTTTGTCCAAAGGCCTTAATAATAATAAAAAACAAAGATATGACATCCAAAGTATGTAAGGTAGTACAACTTGAATCCAAAAGGTTTTAATTATATTTTGCTACATATAAAGGTATTTTAAAGATTTTGAAGTGTCAAAAGGTCATTCGGTTTAACCGTCCAAAGGCCAATACAGCCATTTCATTTGATTAAAATATCTTAAAATGTAATAAATGTATATATTTTTTATTCTGGCATGATTTTATAACATCATATATCAACATAGTGCAAAATGGTATTAAAATTATGTGTAGAATTCGTTGCTTTGTTATGAGAAAGAATGTCCGGAAAAATTAATTTCATTGATGTCATTCGGAGTAACCAATATAAAGAGAACATTTTGGATCAAGTCATGCGGTCAATATCATGTGACAGGATGTAACATCATTCAGACGCCTGCAAAGGACCACATGATCATGAAGAAAAGTAACTAACTCTCTCTTAACTATTTAAAAAATTTATGTTTTCACTTGCTCATACGCATGTCCCGAAACATCAGGTCATTTGGTACAACCGCTATAAAACATGGAAAATGTTGTAATATTTAAAAAAAACTTGTACTAAATGTAAAATGTTTAATTGTCCTTTTGCTAGCTAGATATCAGCCTGTTATCATTGTTTGAAAAAAAATCGTCATTCGGTATAACCAAAAGTGTCATTCGGTAAAACCGAAATTTTGGTTAAACCGAATGACTTTTTTGGTGACAAATTTTGTCCATCTTGTAAAAAATGACAAAAGCAGTGTTAATTGATTATAAAAACCACATAATCTCATTGTTAACACTTAATAAAACTTCAAAATTAATTCTATCTCCATTGCGTTTTTTGTTTTTTTTACTTTTAAAAACCTTATTCATCAATGATCCATTTATATATAAATTAAACACAAAATAACTAGATTTTTTACATTTTCAAAAGACAAAACTTGCCATTGTGATTCTACGGTGTTGTGGACTGTTTCAAGGGCGTTGCTATGCAGTTGCTAAAGGTGTTCTAAGGGTTTTCAGTTTGGTGCTACTCAATTATTGTGTTCTAAAATGTTACTTACAGGCCAAGTCAGAAGACCCCACCCTCAAGTCTCTAGATATTCTGGTCTGATATGGCTCGGGTCTCTCCTTCAGTGTAGTTCATGTAACTTGACTCTGTTTTATGTCGACTAAAGAGGCAAAACTCACAATAATTAAACAATCAGTATGTTTAAAGTAGTATAAAGTTCAGAAAAGATCAAAAAATTGTGCCTCTTCTTCACCTCATACATTCTTTTACCAGAAAAGGGTGGAGTGAAGGAGGTAAGAAACAAACAAGACAAAGAAAGTAAGAGGGCAAGATTTTCATCACCCCAGGCTACAGTTATCAACCTCCACCCAGTTGTACTCTGACTCAAACACCACACTCAGTTGAATGCAACGCGTGGTTTGTTTTCTTATTAAAATCTGTTCTTTTAACTCCATCATGAAGCAATATCCTACAACCACCCCTCATTCATGACAATCCATTCGTCAGTGTTTGTTTCAGATCATACTCAAGAAAGTTTGGCAATCGACAGCCATTTGCGTATCAGTGCAGAGGAGCAGGTTATCTGTTCGTAGCATGCTGCCACGCGCCCTGCTGCACCTGATAGTCTTAACGCAGCATTCCTCACCTGAGAGACAGAAAGATCGGGCAGGTTTTAACACGACCGCCCAGACACTCATACACTTGTTCGGTGGCTGCAGGTGTAGCTCAAATCGCATGTAATACTGCAGCTCCGGGCTTGTAGGTGAGCCACATAAACTATGCGCCTGGGTTTTAAGGAGGAGGTGAGGGTAATTTGATGTTTGGAGCCACATAACGTGGGACGAGGAGTCCAAACGACTGTTTATTTGAAAGAATTAAGCTTTTCGCTCCGTGTGAAGTTGATCGCTTTGTGGATTTTCCCTCGAGTGTGGTTCAGGGCAGAAAGAGGGCATATGAATACATTGAAGTCCGTCGCATATGTAACAGCACACCGACTTCCAGTCTCCCCAAAAATGAAAATATACAATCTGAAGTACTTCTCTCTGTCTGTTGCATATTTAAAATGGAGGCCTCACGGTAACTGTCAAATTCAAAGACAAGGATTGTGTGGAGATCTCGGATAATAGTGCAGTGTTTTACTGAATGGAATGATTATGTTAAAGTGCTCTGGGATTGACTGTGATTACAGCCTCTAAGTGCCAAACACCATTTTAGCCAGTTTCCAGACTCGGTATCAAATTAAACTAGGATTATTAATGGGGAATCACCATGTGAATGATGGAGATCAGGAATAGCTTGTATTTAAATTGTGTTTATGGATAAATCTA
>RJVU01075378.1:236179-242271 GCA_003731715.1 Anabarilius grahami
TATAATGTTGGAGTTGTGCTTTCTGGAAGGTATTTAGTGATTCACCACTTTTGCACTCAAATAAAAACATTTTTCAAATGTATTACATATACGCAGAGATAAGTAATTTGGCCTCTACATACTGTAGTGACGGCAGCAGAAAACACTTCCTGTGCTCTGACCTCAGCACCTCCAGTCCCTGAGGCTGTGACCTCACAATCCACGGCACTATCCCCAACACACACACTGATGTGAGTCTAATGCATGCTGACATGACTGTGCACTTCCCACTGCCCCTGCCAAAAGAGAACGAAAGAAAGTTTTTCCTGAAGTATTCATAACTTCTCTAAGCCTCACAGTGTTCCTGTAGAACAGGAGCACAATGACAGTTCATGGTGACCACATCAGTCAAGCTCCAAAAACATTTGACAAAACACCATCAAAATTATTTCTGCAACTAGTTCATGTGCTATATTTTAAATATTCTAAAGTCATAAAATAGCTTTGTATGAGGAAAAATCTAAAATAGGTCATTATTCACTGAAACTCTCCCCTTAAAATTCATTATTAAAGCGATAGTTCACCCAAAAATGACAATTCTGTCATCATTTACAGCCCTCATGTTCCAAACCCATAAGACTTTGGTTAATCCTCGAAACACAAATTAAATATGGAAGCTCAAACGTGTGTGAGTGATGCTTGAGAACCAATGAGGTTTGATCTGAAGGTGACGCACCTAATGTGATGTGTGTCGATCATTGTTTAGATCTAAATAAAAACCTGGACTTTAAAGGAAGGACATAAACCTCTCAGGTATCATTTTAAATATCTTAACTTGTGTTTCGAAGATAGGTTTGGAACGATATGAGCGTGAGTGAGTAAATGACAACAAAATTGTAATTTTTGTGTGAACTGTACATTGAATTCTGCACATTAAAACTGGCGTTGCATGTTTGATTATAACAAATGCAAGAATTTATGTCAAACCTTTTGCAACTGCCATTTTTGCAATCTTCAGAAAACGTGAAAAATAGCACAGAAGTCACACTGTCATTGTGTTTTTTGTCCATTTTGATAGACAGCTGCGCCCCATTTCAGAGACTGCATACTTCGAAGGCCGTCATAGCGGCGCAACAAAGCCTGTCCCAATTCAAAGTCTCCTTTAAATGCGGCCTACAAACGCATCCTTCGTTTCCCGGGCCATGAAATATAGAATGAGTGGACCATTTGCTATCTAGCCTATCCCAATATACATTGCCAGTGACAACTGGATCTTTTTGAGAGAACATGCTGGATAACACTATTGTGTTTCAACTTACATCATATAAAAAAGCATCATATCTTTCTAAGATGCGATTTTATATATAGTTTATACTCTATATTATGTACATAAATGGACCAAGGTGAACATTTAGACAGGTTGTAAACCCTGTTTTGTTTTCAGACAGTTTAATACAACTTTCAAAAATGTTTCAACTGCTCATCAACGACAGCTGTCACAGTAGGCAACAAGAGCAATCCTCTGTAGGCTAGACCGTCCCATTTAACAATGCCCGGTTTGACCTTCGCAAACTTCAAAGGCATGGCCGGTGTCCTTCGAAGGATGCAGCCTCTGAATTGGGACACAGCTTATGTTTCAAGATTTTGTCTTCCTTAAAATATGGCAGCATATCGAGGTTTTGAAACGCCTTGAGTGCACTGTTCCTTTAATATAAACCTAAACCCTAGTGCCGTATGGGAACAGAAGCATCTTATATCCCCCTAAAACCTGTCTTAAGTCTCTCTCCTACGCAGTAATAATAAGATCAGGTGAATTGTTGAGTAAGCGCGTGAATAACTTGTGCCAGCGGAATTTCCCATTGTAAGAGAGCATGATGCCACAAGCGTGCAATGAATCACCGCTATACAGTAATGCTCCGGCGTCTCTTCTGAGGGATCTGAGCACAGGGTGTGTATCAAACGCTCTGTAACGGGAGTCATAACATGAACGGCCAAAATTGAAATCACAAAAGCTTTGTTTATCCGATTCATCCACCATATAGGAGACACAGGAATTATGGCTTAAGGTTTAACTTGCGGTGGCAGGAAATGCCTGTTTACTCTTTTTCAGTATTTTAAATCTGCAAAATATATGCTGACATTAGCTCTGTTTCAAAGTGAGCTACCTTGCATAATGAAAGCTTGTTTCCCCCACGGAATTAAAAAAAAAAAGATAATTGCAACTTTTTATCTCACAATTCTGAGAAAAAAAAAGAATTGAAAGATATACATTTTTTTCCCCCTCAGAATTGGACTTCATAACTCGCAATTGCGAGTTTATACCTCACAATTCTGAGAAAAGAATTAAGAAATTTACTTTTTTACAGATAGTCTGGTATAAATTTAGCAGACAAATTACATTTAAAATACAGTTGCATGTGTTCTTCTGCATCCAACAGGACCGTACAGATGACAAATAAACACATTGTTGACTATAGACATGTCTAACACACATTTTTAAATCAATATAGACCTTTACGAGTTTAAAGGGCATTAATTCTCCTGCTAACACCTGACTTTAAGGTACAGACAAGACACAATCAAATAAAATATATGGCATTTTTCAAGCTAATGTGGAAGAATACATGACATTTTATCTATTGTGTTTTGCCTGAGTGAGACATTTTTGTCAATAGGTCAAACAAAACACACCGAAGGCTTTTCCTGACCATTGTTCCCATGAACGAGGCATTTTACCTTGAGGGACTGTCCTTGTCAGTAACAATTAACTTTAGGAACCTTTATCTTTAAGCTATACAAACTCTTACAGAGCCTTGGGTGTGAAGCGCCGCTGACTAAGACACAGCAATATTGATCTGTGCGAACAAGCCATCGTGAGTCTGACAGATAAACATCGCTCAATGAGGTGACCAGGACTACACTCAATGTACTATTTTAAATTGTGCAAGAAGGGGTGTAGCAATTGTGATACCTGTAGGGGGGACATTTTAACATTCAAGTCGCCCATTTTCAGGGAGATAATCATCACTTTCTAAGACCTCCTACTCTTTAAATCATTCAAAAGCTCCTGCATGAAAGGACTTGGTAAACCTAGATTTTTATAAACATAGTACAGAGAGAGAGATAGAGATGTCAAAATTTATAATACATGAAGGTAAAGAATAATTTTTTTTAAGAAAATAACAAAAAAGGACATTCTTATTAAACTCTTCATGTAAAAAAGTTTTTTGGCTTTTAGTATGAATATGTTAGTCTAACTGCACTCTAGTGTGCTCCAAAACAATGACAAAATTTGCATTTTAAAGATGTAAGCATTCGAAACTTACAGTCTCTCACTTCCGCCAATATGGATATCAACGATTTTGATGACATCACTGCACTTCAGCTGCTCATCAGATATTCTGTCCAATCAAATGCTCTCTAGAATCTAAAGCGTACTGCCCCCTACATTATAAATACATGTTGAAGCTGCAGCTAAAATCAATAACTTGTTCACATATTTACTATTTTCTACATGGTGAATGGCATATAGTGCATTATATAGGGGATAGAGAACGATTCAGACAGTGTAAATGATTTCCATTGGGGCAAATGAAGTCTGGTTTCATGTTAGTGTCGTGCGAACCCCCGCAGCGCGCACACAGTCTGCTCCAGTCCAGAGACACGAGAGCACAGAGCGGATCGTATGTGCGAGTCGGCGCAGACCACAAAACGTATCAGACCCAGTTGAATTCTGCACAGAAAGCTGTATTTTAAAGCGATATGGAGGAGATTAGGAGGAAACTGAGGATTTACCGAGCTCGGCCGATCTGTGATATAAACTAAACGCTATTGGCTATTTAAAAAAAGGGGAGGAGCTGGTTGAATTTCTCGCCATGTCTTCCTGTTTCAGTGGAAATTACGTCAACACACTGAATAATGCTGCAAGTTTCAATGCACTTCAGTGGGCCTTTAAGAACCATTTCTTACATTTTTTTTGTCATAAACATCTACTGTAGAAAAATGTCATGGTAATCTAAGGGAAAAACAGTATGTTAAAGGTGCAGTGTGTAAATTTTAGCGGCATCTAGAGGTGAGGTTGCGAACTGCAACTAACAGTGCACACTCCTCGCACCCCTCACTTTGCTACTCAAAACTAGCCCAAAACTAGCCCAATAGCGTTTCAGGGGGGGGTACCATGGTAAAAAGTCCATTCCGGGCTGTAAAATCAGCATTTTTGGCAGAGCTCCCCAGGTAAAAGTCGCATTCCAGGGGCTAAATATCATGTTGTTTGGGGCTGTTCAACCCGCGGACATGAAAAATAACCCGTGGCAACAGTGTAAAAGTAGCCCAATTCCACGGGAAAACTGCAGACTTGGCAACACTTGCTACGGTGGCCGTCTGGCCAACATGTCATCGTCTGAGAGAGCAGAGAGTAGCTTGTGTGAAGCAATGAGATTTCTTCTTATAACAAAGAATGGCCTCTGCTTCTAATAAACCAGATACTACTTTGTGCGTATTCAACGTACGATGCAAGCTGCCTCTAAAAACACAAACGATTTAGAAGAACAACATGACTAAACGCGCTCTGTAGAGCAGTTTGTCCATTTAGGGCTGCTGTAGAAACATGCCGGCCATAATGGCGACTTGACATGGACCCGCGGTGTATGAGATAGAAATGGCTCATTCTAAGGTAATAAAAACATAACGGTTTATTATGTAAGGTCTTTATGTTCCACTGAAAACAGTTATTATTGTATTTCGTTTCTGTCAATAGATCCTCCTAAATTTTACACATTGCACCTTTAAGCATTTTCTCTCCCATATAAAATCATGATAAAGAAATGTCATATACATGCATATATAAAATATAACACAGAAAGTGCATGAATGTAACAAGCATGGATGCATTTCGGTAAGTCACATGTTCACACAGGTGTAGTTTATCACATTAACTTTATACATGTTTCACAACCAATAAGTGTCAAAGTACTTTTTGTTTCATTTTAAGCACTACATCTATTGCTTCATCATTTAAAGCACTTTTTCCTGCTTGAAAAGTGTGCTAAGTGTATAAAATAAAAGCCATTTGGTTTTGTTATCTGATCCAATGACATTAAGACGTTTTCATGACTAAACACTTTTTGGATGCACCGAATGGAATACAGATGGAGTAGAATATATACAAATGAGTAATAATTAGAATCAGTTAGAAATGCTACAGCTACATATTAAAGCCACACCCTTGCAGCAAATCTGGGGCGTTAAAAGGCGACTGGCTGCAGCTCAAGTGTCTCTTCAAACTATCTGCCATGTGTTTCTCTCACACATCAGCGTTAGAGCTCGTCTCTAATGACAGAGCAAGGCGAGGCCAGGATAAGAGTCAGGACACACACACACAAGCCCCTGCATTCCTCAGAGCAGAGCACCATGCCCACCGCAAGTTAAAACACGCTGATGAGAGTCATATCTTTCTCTCCTGGCCAAAAAAACACTCCCACAAGCCACTGGGGCAGTGCCATTGCTCCAAGGCCAGGACACAGCGAACGGGCTGTTCGGGCCTGTAGGCTACAAAACACTTCTCTGTTCCAGGCAGAGATTCACGACACATGAAGACATGCACCTGTTAGATAGCTGAGAGAGAGAGAGAGAGAGAGAAAGAGAGAGTGTGTTTGAGAGGAGGAGTGAATGAATGAGAGGGTGATGGGAAGGAGGATGTCAAACACTAAGCGCATGCATGTCAAGGTTGTCGTCTAACACTGATAAAAGTCAGTCTTATTTACTTTATAGAAAATGATTACAGTTTGTGTGACAAAAACTTGTTTTGTTTATTGCTGACTATAGGACGATATTGCTGACTATAGGATGTACAATCCTCTTCGGGCAAAATCAAGTGTTATTAAATATAAAAAAGTATAAAGCTGGAATAAAATATAAATATTAGATGAAAAACTTAAAAAACATAAATGGAAATTAGAAATGTTGCCTTGCCAAGTAACTGAAATAAAATGTTTAAGATGAAGTACTAAAATGACTAAAACTTATTAAAATAACCAATAAAAATGACAAAAGCACATAATAAAATTACTAAAAATTGCTGGAAAATATAAAATGTAAAGCTACTTTAAACTTAT
>RJVU01075378.1:242840-262247 GCA_003731715.1 Anabarilius grahami
ATATTAAGCGAGGACATATTTTTTTTTTAATGACATCATATTCACCCTAATGGTCATTCACATTAGATCAAATGTGTCTATGCTTTCTACACTGCAACTCTGGGTTGACTGCTGACCATGCGGTCCAAACTTCTTAGATAACTCAATCGTCCTGGCGCATGGCATTACAGACAGGAGATAACACCTGTCCAGACAATCCAAACCACCTGCTCTTTCAAACTCTCCACAAACACTCCCTTACACACCACATGACGTGAGAAAGATGAAAAAGACAGGAGGGACAGAGACAGAGCACTTGCGAGCGCGAACACACCCTAGGTAGTCACCTTACACCAGAATGTAAGAAGCTGTGTGCATTCCTCAACTTCTAGAGATGTTCCTTATAGCCTCGGGCTGAGATTCTATCTGTGAGCATCTACTGAGAAATAACTGAGCCAAGTGAAAACACTGTGGTTTGCTTATCTTTACAAAAACATTCCTGTCCTTAATATCGAAGCGACATCTGAAACCGACAATCTTGATAGACTTTGGCAGCTGACTGTTTTGATTACAGTGTACCTGCTAATGGACAAAGATGTTAATTCAGATTCTAACTGCTTTAGTGGTGAGATTTGTTATGTTATAGCCAAATTTAAGACTTTGCAAATCTATTTCTTTAAATCAATATGGCAATTGTTTCTGAAGTTAGGCCACATTTAATCATTTTATCTTATGTCCATAGCTTTGTTATTTTGTGGTGTCAGTTGATTTGCGCACTTTACTTGACATGTGAAACTGAGAAAACTTTGCAATTAGGTTGTAACTCTTAAAAGGGACAGTTCACCCAAAAATGAGAATTCTGTCATTAATTACTCACATGTCGTTTCAAACCCGTAAAACGTTCGTTCCAAAGCTTGTTCACGAGAGCACCATGCGTGTTGTGCTGACACAAGAGCAAATGTTGCGTGAATGTGCGTAGGAGATTAATATTTTGTAAATAATTTTGGGGTAAATTTGAGGGTTTTTTGTGCAAACAAAGCACTCACGTCGCTTCGTGAAATTGAGGTTAAACCACTGGAGTCACATGGATTACTTTTAATGAGGTCTTTACTACCTTTCTGGGGCTTGAAAGTGGTAGTTGCATAGCTGTCAATAATAGCTCTCAGATTTCATTTAAAAGATCTACATTTGTGTTCCAAAGATGAATGAAAGACTTACTGGTTTGCAACGACGTGAGGGTGAGTAATTACTGACAGATTTTTTCATTTTTGGGTGAACTGTCCCTTTAAGACTCTTTGTGACAGCCGATAAGAAGTGCAAACTGGTCAAAAACATAAATGCTGATGCCATTAACCGTAAGCAAACTGCTTGTTAAACACAGATCTCTAGTTATGAAACAAGAATATAATGCTTATATTTCCTGACCAGCTGAATTTCAACATGATTATAATGTTATGCTTACAATGTCAAACACTTAAAATCAGATTTGCACCACTTTGTGTGTGTGTTACTGTGTACTAAAGAAATAGTGTGCTAAACTGTGTGATCTGTGTGTATGTGTGATCTGCATAGGTGCGTGAGATATTGTGTCTTGTTGCCACCACCTGGTGTAGTGATGTGGTGCACCTGTAAGGGAATATACCTATGCTGAATGCAAGAAAAATGCCCAAAACATGTGTGTGTGTATATATATATATATATATATATATACACACAGTATATACCGATCAGGCAAACACTATGAGCACTGACAGGTGAAGTGAATAACACTGATTATCTCTTCATCACGGCACCTGTTAGTGGGTGGATATATTAGGCAGCAAGTGAACATTTTGTCCTCAAAGTTGATGTGTTTGAAGCAGGAAAAATGGGCAAGCGTAAGGATTTGAGCGAGTTTGACTAGGGGCAAATTGCGATGGCTAGACGACTGGGTCAGAGCATCTCCAAAACTGCAGCTCTTGTGGGGTGTTCCCGGTCTGCAGTGGTCAGTATCTATCAAAAGTGGTCCAAGGAAGGAACAGTGGTGAACCGGCGACAGGGTCATAGGCTCATTGCACATGGAGAGTGAAGGCTGGCCCGTGTGGTCCGATCCAACAGATGAGCTACTGTAGCTCAAACTGCTCAAGAAGTTAATGCTGGTTCTGATAGAAAGGTGTCAGAAGACACAGTGCATCACAGTTTGTTGCGTATGGAGCTGCATAGCTGCAGACCAGTCAGGGTGCCCATGCTGACCCCTGTCCACTGCCGAAAGCGCCAACAGTGGACACGTGAGCATCAGAACTGGAACACAGAGCAATGGAAGAAGGAGGCCTGGTCTGATGAATCATGTTTTCTTTTACATCACGTGGATGACCGGGTGTGTCACTTACCTGAAGGATACATGGCACCAGTATGCACTATGGGAAGAAGGGAAGCCGGCGGAGGCAGTGTGATGCTTTGAGCAATGTTCTGCTGGGAAACCTTGGGTCCTGCCATCCATGTGGATGCTACTTTGACACGTACCACCTACCTAAGCATTGTTGCAGACCATGTAAACCCTTTCATGGAAAAGGTATTCCCTGGTGGCTGTGGCCTCTTTCAGCAGGATAATGCTCCTGCCACAAAGCAAAAATGGTTCAGGAATGGTTTGAGGAGCACAACAACGAGTTTGAGGTGTTGAATTGGCCTCCAAATTCCCCAGATCTCAATCCAATCGAGCATCTGTGGGATGTGACCTCGACGGGTCAGAGCTGTTTTGGAAGCAAAAGGGGGACCAACTCAATATTAGGAAGGTGGTCATTATGTTATGCTTGATCTGCGTATATATATATTATTAAACAATAAAAATGGCCTCTAGATATGGCACAGATCCCTCCTTCATAAATAGTAAGTCAAGTTACTTTGAAAAGCAACAACAACAAGACACATGATTTGAGGAATCATTAATGTCTGTCTAAAACATTGCAGAGTTTAATACAGGTTTGTTCATATCACTAACCCTAAATATAAGCAATAATAACAGTGATGCTTCCTTAGCAAAAACCACAAATATGAAGCATATCATCTGGGACACAGTGTGACAGGACTGACAAATGGAGCCACTTGGAGAGGACACGGATAAATACGAGAGGAAGAGAGAAATCTACTGTCAATATCTTTCCAGACAACAGTATGACTAGGCAGCATTTGAGTTTTAGTGGAAGACTCCAAATCACATTCCATCAGGGCTGCTGGGAGGAAGCAGGAATGGACACGGCCGTCACACTTCCTCTGCCATTTCACACACACGTTAACCCCCGGCGCCCTGGACAGACGGGGCCGGACTCTGCCTGTCACCACGTGAAACACACACACACACACACTGGACTCTCTAAACACACCTCATCATTTCACATGACAAAGATGATGAAATTAGATCATCAGGATTTTCGATGTGGTTGTTTGTTTCATGTGTTTCTGATCTGGAGTCTGATGACGGTCACAGTGACCTTTAGAGTAACAGTATTGTCTGAACAAAAGACAAAGTGTTTCCTATTACTTATTTATCTTTGGGTTCTGCAGTCAGACTCAGAGTCAGATCACATGTATTGAGACAACGGGTGAAGATTTAGCGTGTAACCTTTTCTTGGCTGTTTCCTTGTTTCTAACAAATATTTTTTGGAAAACTAAACAGATGAACTAAATCATAACCTAAATCTTGCTTGCAAAAGGCCTGCAGCCAGTCACAACAAACCCCTGAAAATCTTATTAGAATCAATTATTAGAATTACATTTAAAATTTTTATATGCACTTTTTTGGGCTTTAAAATCTCCTCCTCTATTTATTGCCATTATAAAGCTTGGAAGAGCCAGGACATTATTTAATATAACTCTGATTGTATTCGTCTGAAAGAGGAAAGTCATATACACCTAAGTTGGCTTGAGGGTGAGTAAATCATGGGAAAATTGAAATTTTTGGGTGAACTATCCCTTTAATATTCAAATAAAATAACAACAACAACATTAAAATCATTGAAAATGCTTTGTGAATATTTGATAGCCAGCCCTAGTCTGATCCATAAACTACTCCCATCAGCTAAACCCTATTTTTAAAACGTTATATTTCTTTGCCCTATTTTGGACCAAATCCTTATTTACAACTGATTACGAGACGCTAGAGAAAGATGCGGCCCGCGGGAGCAGTCGCTGGGAAGAATGATGGGGTTTTCTGAATGGTGTGTCTGTGCACTTCCTGTTTGGCATGATATCAGAAAGTGGGAAGTTACTGAGTCTGCAGTCGGCCCTGCCAATACTGGAACAATCCAGCTGTGAGAGCGTGCGAGACAGAGAGAGATTCACATCGTACGATAGACAGCGGCCTTGGAAAGCATTTGGAAACTTAAGTCACACTTAAAAATGTCATTAAATACAAATATCAAAACAAAGTGCTACCGTTTTTGCTCATTGACTTTAAATCAACTGGTGATTTTTCGTCAATTCTCCTCAAGTTTGCACAAGTGTCCTTTCAACATTAACTATGAACATGTTTGCTCTAACATTTTAACAAAATAAATTTTCTCTTCATTTTGTAAAGTGTATCATATGTATACATGGGTCATTGATGAATAAGGTTTTTAAAAGTGTCAAAAAATATAATGGAGATTTTGAAGTTTAATTAAGTGTTAACAATGAGATTATGTGGTTTTTATAATCAATTAACACTGCTTTTGTCATTTTTTACAAGATGGACAAAATTTGTCACCAAAAAAGTCATTCGGTTTAACCAAAATCTCGGTTTTCCCGAATGACACTTTTGGTTATACCAAATGACGATATTTTCAAACAATGCTAACAGGCTGATATCTAGCTAGCAAAAAGGACAATCAAAAATTTTATATTTAGTACAAGTTTTTAAAATATGGAAAATGTTGTAATGTTTTATAGCGGTTGTACCGAATGACTTGATGTTTCGGGACATGCGTATGAGCAAGTGAAAACATTAATTTTTCAAATTGTTAAAAGAGATTTAGTTACTTTGCTTCATGACCATGTGGTCCAGTGCAGGTATCTGAATTATGTCACATCCTGTCACATGATACTGACTTGGTTACCCCGAATGACATCAATGAAATTCATTTTCTCATAACAAAGCAACGACTTCTACACATAATTTTAATACCATTTTGCACTATGTTGATATATGATGTTATAAAATCATGCCAGAATAAAAAAAATATACATTTATTACATTTTAAGATATTTTAATAAAATGAAATAGCTGTATTGGCCTTTGGAAGTTTAAACTGAATGACCTTTTGACACTTCAAAATCTTTAAAATACCTTAGCAAAATTTAATTAAAACCTTTTGGATTCAATAAAAGAGATCTAGTTGTACTAGATTGTACCTTACATACTTTGGATGTCATATCTTTGTTTTTTATTATTATTAAGGCCTTTGGACAAAAAAATGACCCGTCACGTCATTGACCCATATATATATATATATACACATACATACACTCAAGAAACATAACTACAGATGAGATTGCATTTGTGTACATGCACATTTATGGCTATATGTGTAAGTCTGTGATTTCTTAACAAGGCACTAATGTCCCCGCCGCAGTCGGCGAGATGTATTCTCGGCTCCATTCGCAGCAATCGGTCGGTCTGTCTTGCTCTAATTGTTTCCAGATTTGTGTGGGAGGTCAAGCCCCACAGTGCGCGGCCCTGCCAAGTTTATAAACACAGCAACGTTTCCAGATGGCCAGCGGCTCCAGCCTGGCTAGCAGGTTGATTGGGTGCAGAATAATAGCAGGTGGAGAACAGACAATGAATTCCTTGACACTTTAGACCTCTCGCTCGCTCACACACTCAACGGCAGTTTTTAGAAATAACCATTAGAAGCCTCCAGCGCTTCTCAGTGCATGGAGATTTCAGGATTTCCTTTAACATTCCTTTTATGACTCAACTTTTAAAGTTACTTCATTAATTGTAAATGCATCAATACATTTATGTATTATTTAATTAAATGCTATAGATTTCATAGCTGGTGTACGATTTTAAAAATGAGTATTCTTCACATTCAGCAAAGAATCATTTAGTTCTCAAGAAAGTTTCTCTTTAGATCAGCGTATTGGATTTCAGGTCCTTAAAAGGTGGATAATACAATAAAAAGTTGTTTATGTAACTTTAAAAAAAAAAAATCCCCCTCTTCACCAGGCTGTAACCTTTTTTGTTCTAACTGAAACCTTTATTTTTAAAAGTGTACACTTCTGCTGAAAGAAAATTAATACAGAAGAAAATCAAACCTTCATTACCAGATTAAAAAAAAATAAGCATGCAGGAAATTAAAGTTGCCAATTTCTCCACCACTTTTTTCCATATGTGCTGTTTGAGTGACTATAAATGCTTTAAACACAGCTATAGTGTACAATTACGCAACATTAGGTCAAGTCGAGTCATTTTTATTTGTATAGCGTTTTTAACAATCCGTGTTGATTTGAAAATTGTGCCTTAATGTCTTTAAGCCCCAGTGAGCAACCAAAGGAGAATTTAGAAAGAGATTTAGACAACATGTTGGATAAAGTGTCATGTTAAATTCATGCTGCCATGTCTAGGCGTTTACTCAGAAATGCACCTGGCAGCTTTAGTGACCAGTGTGCAAAACCCCTTATTATCTCAGTCTTTACATAGGTTTCTATAGGGATTTCTATATAGAGATACATGCCCACTGGTCATTGAAGTTGCTTTATTTAAACCATCTTTATGTGAAGAATATACTTAACAAATTGCATAGTATGTTCATATGAAAGACTGCTCAAAGAATTATACATAAAAGGGGATTGGGGCGGGTTGGGAGTGGGTCTTTGCACATTAATAGGTTAAAGAAATGCAGCTTTTAAAAAACGAAATTTCCAAAAGTTACTGAAAGTTTATGAATCAAAGACCTAATCAAAATGAATCGGCATAAACAAAAATAAATGACTAACTAGATAAAAAAGTTTGTTTAAGACAAAGTTTAAGTTGACTTGAAAAAGCCTAGTCAGAAAGTTTGAAGTAGTTTTAAAAGCTTGAAGTTTGATAGATAGATAAATAGATAGATAGATAGATTGATTTAGGGAACTCAATGTGGTTGCTAGGGTGTTGATATGTGGTTGCTGGGGTACTCTGAGTGGTTGCAAGGGTTTTATCTGGTTGCTAAGGTACTCTGGTTAGTTGCTAGGGTACTCAAGGTAGTTGCTAAGGTGTTGCTATGCTGTTGCTAAGGTATTCTGGGTGGTTGCTATGGTGTTGCTATGCAATTGTTAAGGTACTCACAATGGTTGCTACGGTGGTTGCTATGAGATAGATAGATAAATAGATAGATTGATTTAGGGTACTCAATGTGTTTGCTAGGGTGTTATATGTGGTTGCTAGGGTACTTTGAGTGGTTGCAAGGGTTTTATGTAGTTGCTAAGGTACTCTGGTTAGTTGCTAGGGTATTCTGGGTGGTTGCTAGGGTGTTGCTATGCAGTTGTTAAGGTACTCACAATGGTTGCTACGGTGGTTGCTATAAGATAGATAGATAGATAGAAAGATAGATAGATAGATTAAATAGCACGAATTCAAGTCTATTGCACAACATTTTCAAGGTCATGTCAATGTAAAAAGTGTCAATTTACTTGAATTAATGCTATTTTTTTAGTTATTTATTACATTATTTTTTCATGGATGGATGGATGAATAGATAGATAGATAGATGTTTAGCCTATCTAAAAGTGTGATATAACATCTTTTAAAAGTAGTGATTCATTTGCTCAGTACATATTTTCCATACGGTATCGTATCACATAAGAATCACATCATAACATTGTTCCGACACTTGAATCTGTCACCAGTTCATCCAGACTATTCCGTCATGACTGAGGATTTTTGCTTTTATGTCACACATGTCTGGACGCCTGATGCGTTTGCTGCGCCGGCTGAAGGAATGCGCTTTGGACTTTAAAAGGTGAGATTTTTATCAAGGGAAGCAGATTGTAGACGAGCAGTATCCTTCCACACGGCCCCGTTTCCACAAACTCCTCAGAAGAGCTGTCAGGACCGAGGGAAGAGGGAGGAATGGAAATGGAAAGAGAGGTTTGGGGAGCTCCTTTCATCGACTGTGGTGTGCTACACTTGTTTTAGCCAAAGCCACCCCCCTCCCCCTCACTTCCACCTTAAATCTCCTTCTCTCACTCACCCTCTCGCTCTAGTAGACTCCAGATGTGCCGTGGCTCCAGTGTGGCTGACATATACAGTAAATCGGCATCTGAGGGCTCGTCAATCTGCGGGACACTGAACGAGCTCGCCCCCGGCTCAGAGGAGCGTTACAGCCCCGCCCCCTCCTCACCACTGATGCCGCGGCCGCTGGGGAAAGTTTGGATGATGGAGATCCCCAGAGAGAGGGTTTGTGGACGGCGCTGATGCGGAGGCGGAATCAAAAACCAGGAGCCAAGAAACATTTTCAGAAGGAGTCTGAGGGAGAACTCTGTATCACAAAGCAGCAGAAATCACACAAGTAACACATTACAGTTGTACTTGAACAGTAATTCATATTTAGTGCAAGCATTCATAAAGTATGCTGATTATAGGCCCTTACAATAAAGTACTATGGTACTATATACCATGTTACTAAACAATTACAGTATTCATGTACTATGGTCTGACATGTGCAAAAAAACATATTATAGGCCTACATACAAAAACTTTTTTGAATGAGAGGTAGAGTTTTGTGTCATCAGCATAGCAGTAATAGGATAAACCATGTTTCTGAATGACTGATGACATGTAGATAGAGAAGAGAAGTGGTCCAAGCACTGAGCCCTGAGGTACCCCGGTAGCAAAATACCATAAAAATATCAAAGTATCATGGTATTACTAATTAATACCATGCTACCACCGCACTACATTTGCAAGGACGTATGAAGCATTAATTATTTCACATGCAATACATCTAATGTCATCACTGAACTGTGACATCTTCACAATAGATTTTCTGTAAGGGATGCTTTAGTGCTGCATCATGAATATTCATATTTCTGATTTATTTCAAACAAAATTTACACCCTACTCATGTATAGAAAAATATTTGTACACCCTTAAAGTGTGACCAGTCAAACTGTCTCAAATCTTAGGACTTTCAACATCCACTTCTAGATGTAAACCGTCCATCAGCGGATGAATATTTAGCATCCGCATTGTTCGTTTGGTAACCTCACAGGCTTGTGCAGATCCAAAATCTGTTAACTCCTCCACTCCAGACGAAACAAGGCAAACCTCAGGGGCAGATCAGGGTGAAAGAGCGAGAGACAGAGAAAAAACAAAAACAAATGTTCTCTTTCAAACAAGACAAGAGGGAATGAGAGCGCTCGGATGTTTCAACACATCTATAAACACACTAGAGACTTCGAATTGACCAAGAATTGGGCAATGCGTCAATGGAGGGGAGAGCTGGAAAGGTTGAGAAAGAATTGTGCTGATGTTAGATAAACTTTTCAAGGAGAAGGTTAAGCTAGTCCTTACTCACTCGGCCGATGACGTCTACAGAGCAGTGGACACTCAGAACATGTCGAATTCAAAAGCATTAATTGGGAGTTGAGTCAGAGTTGCAGAATTAGGATTCTGTGTGTGTGCAATGGTGTGAGTGTGTGAGAGAGTTTGCATGCGTCTGGGTCTGCGATAAGAGCACTTACTCAGATTGACTCCAACCCTGGGAAAATGAGTGGGCTGGAATGTATGAAGAAACAGCATCTGTGCGCATACACGCACACACACACAGTTGGCCATATACAGTCTACTTACTTACTGTATATATGCAAAGTTTCTCTCTAAATATTCATGCATGGAAATTCATGTTTTTTATACCAGGAATAAGCTATAAATGAATCCACCAATGGTGCGTGTGGACTGCCGCAGCTCAGAGCGTGGTTGGAGAACTGTGTCGCCAACTTCCTGTGGGATCCCTGTTCTCCATCGTACATATTTGGGGCTGTGTGAGTATGCGAGTAACCGACCCAGGCGTCAGCAAGCTGATTATTTTCACTGACCCGAGTCTGTCTCCTGCGGGGCCTCTGACGGCGCGTGTGAGTGAGAGTGAAAAAGACAGAGAGAGAGAGAGAGAGAGAGAGAGACAGATGGTGTGAGCAAAGAGACCTAAAGGGGAGAGTTAGAAAAGGATGAAGATCGAGGAAATGCAGAGGTGAAAGGATAGAAAAGAAGAGAAAAGAGAATGAATAGGAAAATAAATGGAAATAAGTGTTGAGGTGAAAGAAAAATAATGAAAACTGAAAAATTTTAAGAAAAAGAAAGGAAGATATATGAGGATGAAAACCCAGAAAGTGTAATGGTGAAATAAAATAATATAATAATATAAAGTAAAATAATTATTAAAACAATCAAATAAAATACAATGGGATTTTAAAAAAAGAAGGTAGAAATGGATGAAGATACAGAGGGTGTTGATGTCAAAGAAGAGTAAAGTAAAAAAAAGAGAAAGAATGGGAATTAATAGGAAAGTATGGAAGCTTGTTTCCGC
The DNA here is from genome assembly GCA_003731715.1 of Anabarilius grahami. Taxonomy (NCBI): domain Eukaryota; kingdom Metazoa; phylum Chordata; class Actinopteri; order Cypriniformes; family Xenocyprididae; genus Anabarilius; species Anabarilius grahami. The sequence continues at coordinate 253,337 of RJVU01075378.1, forward strand.
TAAGGAATAAAACAATTTAAAAGATAATTGCGATTTTTTTCTCTCTCACAATTGTGAGATATAAACTAAATTCTGACTTTTTTTCTCGAAATTGACCCTTTAGTCACTGTTGCTACGTCCGACAAGCAATGCCGATCTCTCGCCACACATCATGTTCTCACGCAGTGAAAAATACATCGCGGAGCAAAGAGGACACTGACAACGCATCGACAGACAAGACAGAGCAGGTTACTTTTGATATGAAAACAAAGTCTCAAATTTTGTCATTTTTAAAGAAATGTAAACAATAAATACCATTTTGTGGCTCTTAAATGTATCGTGGCAGATCACTGTAGCACCTCAGCTCAAGCGGTTAGTGAACCGATCATCTCTTCCTACTAGTTCATCTATAGCATCAAATAAACATGAATGAACATCAGAAGGAATGTTGTTTCAATCGCAGAAAGACGTCAATACACAAAATTTTTCAAGTTCAAGTCCACTAAGTTAATCTGCTAACTCCCCTGACTGCTTTGTCGGACAAAATGGCGGATTTGGCGTTATGATTGGTTAGATCCCCCGTCAATCAAACTCCTGGCGAAGGGCCAATTCCAAGTTTATTTCTTGCAATTCTGACTTTATAACTCGCAATTCTATTTTTTTCTGCACAATTGTGTTTAAATCTCGCAATTCTGACTTATTTTCTCAGAATTGGCAGATATAAACTCGCAATTGCGAGTTATAAAGTCTAAGAAAGTTTCTCAGAATTGCGAGTTTATATCTCCAGCTGATCTCGTGAGCAAATGTGCGCACTTCTCTCTCTCTCTCTTCTCACAGTTCTGAGAAAAAAAAGTCAGAATTGTGAGATAAAAAGTCGCAATTACCTTTTTTTATTTTTTATTCAGTTGCGGAAACAAGCTTCCACAGAAAAGAAAGGGAAGAAAATGGAAAGGAAAAGTAAAGGAAGATAGAAAAGGATGAAGATCCAGGAAATGTTGAGGTGAAAGAAAAGATACAGAAAAAAAGGGCCATGAAAGAAAAAGGAAATTAAAAGAAATGGGAATGGAAAAGACAGGACTTTGAAAGTCAAAGTAAAGGAAAGACAAAGGAACTGGAAGTGAAAAAATTAAAAGGAAAAAGGAAGAAAAAAGAAAGTATAACCACAATACATTCCTTTTCCTTGTCATTTTCCTGGAAAGTAAGGAAATGAAAGTAAGAGACTTTAAAAATGTAGCTGGAAAAGCGAGTGAAAGAGTAGAAAAGTTTCCTGGGGTGGGGGTGTCTGAAAGAGCGAGCGGCCGATGTGGCTCCAGTACGGCGGGCGACTCAGGCAGGTTGATGAATGTCTCGGGCTCAAGCATCGTTGCCACCCAGAGCTCGTGAGGGCCGGCCACAATGACTTACAGTCTCCTGGACCAAACCACCAGCCTTCCCTCTGCTCCCAAACTATCCCATACACACACAGCCCTCCTCCCCTCTCCCTCCAATCCACAAACACCGTGTGTCTATCCTGAGACTCTCAGGAGCATATCTCAACACCCCGGCCCTCATAACTCACACAAACACACTGATTCTTCCTGTTCTTCCCCTCTATATATAACACACACACACTCAGCCACACCACAAATCTCACACACTGCTTGGGAGAGAAATGTTCTTGTGTGTGGTTGCACCATGTGATTGAGTGTTTGGTAAATACTGGAAAAGTGCATCTCAGACAGCAGTGATGCTTGAAGCTATGTTACATTTCATGAATTAATCAGATGTTCTGCTATACGCCAACGGTGAATGAAGCAGGTGTACCACACAAAGAATGTAGAAGAGGCTGATCGACAACCAATGAATGATCTCTTGAAGCTGGCAACCTGATCAAAGCTTCAGAAACCAAGAGAGAGAGACGAAGGAGCAGATGTCAGTACTCTTACATTGCCAGATCTACTTCCTACCGGCAAGCATGAAGCTGTAAGAACCTGCACTCTTAAAAATAAAGGTTGTTTACTGGCATAAAGTTCACCCCAAAATGAAAATTATGTCATTAATTACTCACCCTCATGTCTTTCCAAACCCGTAAGACCTTTGTTCATCTTCAGAACACAAATTAAGATATTTTCTGATAAAATCCGATGGCTCAGTGAGGCCTCTATTGACAGCAAGATAATTAACACTTTCAGATGCCCAGAAAGCTACTTAAGACATATTTAAAACAGTTAATGTGACTACAGTTGTTCCATCCTAATGTTATGAAGTGACGAGAATACGTTTTGTGCGGCAAAAAAACTAAATAACGACTTTATTCAACAATATCTAATGATAGGCGATTTTAAAAACACTGCTTCATGAAGCTTCGAAGCTTCACAAATCTTTTGTTTCGAATCAGTTTCAAAGTCACGCGAACCACTGATATTTCAAGCGTTCGAAACACTTATGACATAACGAAGCCTCATTTACTGAAATCAAGTGACTTTGGCAGTTTTTTAGCAGCAGATCCTTTAAGTCCTGTAAGTAGCGAGGTGGAGCCTCCATGGATCGGACTCGTTTGTTCAGCACATCCCACAGATGTTTGATTGGATTGAGATCTGGGGAATTTGGAGGCCAATTCAACACCTCAAACTCATTGTTGTGCTCCTCAAACCATTCCTGAACCATTTTTTTCTTTGTGGCAGGAGCATTATCCTGCTGAAAGAGGCCACAGCCACCAGGGAATACCGTTTCCATGAAAGGGTTTACATGGTCTGCAACAATGCTTAGGTAGGTGGTACGTGTAAAAGTAACATCCACATGGATGGCAGGACTCAAGATTTCCCAGCAGAACATTATTAAAAATAAAAAAAAAGTAAAAAAAAAGTAAAAGTAAAAATGAAACATGCATGGATGCATCATTTTACAATATAAACAATTAGATGCATTTAGAAAATAGATAGGGTGAATTTCCATTTAATGCCAACTTTAAAATGGCATGAAAGGAAGAGGCAATCAAAAGGTATAAAAGGAAAGGAAAATGAAAAGGGCATTTAAGGAAAAGGAAATAAAAAGGAAAGGTGCATTACTTGATTGCACTACCACTTGCATGTCAGTCTGTTATTGTGGTAGCTTGACTTTCAGAATTAGTCTCTACTGTTAAAAAGACTGTTCACTTTAGATGAGTCAGGCAGTCCTTTGTGTCTAAATAGGCAGCTTTCGCTAAAAATGCAAGAGACATGCTGACATTCACAAGTCATCTTTCAAACCAAAAACAGTACTGAAGAATATCTCTACAGGATCAGGTTATTAATGTGATTGAACGACGTTAACTTGATCTAATCTCTTTACCCATCCAGTAGACGTATCACCTCACAATGTCGCTTTGTTACCACCATCCTGATCAACAGTCCCTAACAATAAACTATTCAGCATGAATAATAGCAATTACCTCCAGCTAAGGATCCAGTTATGCTCCATTAAGACGCTTATAAAACCAAACTGTAATAGCTTGAGGAAAGCAGCACTGTCATAAACCCGACTCCCTGTTGCTCGTACAAATTGTACACCTATACCGGTTATTATCCCTTGGCTATGACAATCCAGAGAATTTTTACCTCCATACGTGATGCTTAGTGCTGTTTAGCACTGGCAATAAAATGAGTCATGCGTACAGCCACTGATGAAAAGGAATTTATGTTGGACTATTTTTGGTGTCGCTGTGGTGATACAGTGATGGAATCAGATCAGTACTCTGATACTATGCTACTAGATGATTATCATATATCATTGTACTCCAAATATTTGATGCCACTAACTGGAAACTTAAAGGGATAGTTCACCCAAAAATGAAAGTTTTGTCATCATTTACTCACCCTGTATGAGTTTCTTTCTTCTGTTAAACACAAAAGAAGATATTTTGAAGAATGTTGGTAACAGACAGTTGATGGCACCCATTGACTTCCATAGTATTTGTTTTCCTACTGTGGAAGTCAATGGGTGCCATCAACTGTATGGTTACCAACATTCTTCAAAATATCTTCATTTGTATTCAAGAAAGACACTCATACAGTTTTGGGACAACATAAGGGTGAGTAAATGATGACAAATTTTAAGTTTATGTTTTGGCAAATCTACACTCTAAAAAAATGCTGGGTTAAAAACAACCCAAGTTGGGTTGAAAATAGACAAATCCAGCATTTGGGTAAAATGTTTGCCCAACCTGTTGGGTAGTTTTATTTAACTCAACTATTGTTTAAAAATTGCTATATTGCTTGCTTAAAATAAACAGAAAAATGTTGGAAATTAACATTTATTAATATGCTTAATAAATGAACATTTATCATTTAGTTTAATGAATAATAATTAAACAATAAACATTTCTTAAATTGCTTATTAATAAATGTTCACCTTTTGTCTCTATAATTATGTGACTGATTTTTACTTTCCAACCTACTTTGGGTTAATTTTAATCCAGCCATATAGTAATTTTAAACAATAGTTGGGTTAAATAAAACTACCCAGCACATTGGGCAAACATTTAACCCAATCACTGGGTTTGTTCATTTTCAACCCAACTTGGGTTGTGTTTAACCCAGCATTTTTAGAGTGTAGCTATAAGACTTTCCTCAAAAAATGCTTATTGTATCAGCCCTGCATCTTGTAAAAACAATTTTCCACTCCATAATCCTAAAATCCATGTAGCACCAGCCAGCCATTTCATCCAACTGTTGCCATTTTTGATATGATGATATCAAAAATCCATTGTACGAGCATAGAACATGTCCAAAAATATGCATTAATAACATCAAGATTTGGAGTAGCTCACAAATAAGTATTCTGTATCCGTGACACGACTATTCGCACAGACCCATTTCCAGATCGACTGTGGGGGGTAAAAGTCTTTACACAGAGCTGACAGTGACTCAGAATCATCTGACAGAACAGAGCCGTCGTTCAGAGGCAGCTTTGATGGTAAAGCTGCACTCTCTTGTTCTTCCCCCCTTGAAGCACATCTCCTCTGCCCTTTCTGTGACTTCTCCTCACCCCTTCACCCCCAGCACACACACATTCCACGCTGCATGCTGTGAAAAGCAGGCCTGTTGTGTGGCACAGTCCTGGCGGCAGACTCTGTCACGTTTACAAGCCGTTCCGCCGGCCCCCACTGTGAGCCCGTCTCCAAGCCCCTGCTCCCAAATGACCTATAAAACACTTGCCTCTCACACCAACCTGACCTTAACAGCTCACCATGAGCTCTCTAATTGTGCCATTGAGAGCTAAATGTGCTCTTTTGTGATGGCCGGCCATTAGATCATCAGGACTAATTGGCTGAATATATCTCTTTCCACTGCGCTGGATGCGAAATGGCAAAAATGGAATTTACTGCGCCAATGTTTTGTGCGGGGTGTATGTGGATGTCAGTGTTATTGCGAATTTGTTTAATGGATTGCGTATATGTAACTGTGACGTATGTAGTGATCTACCGAGTGCTTGTGTGGATGAGATTACATTGTTAAAACACACCTATCAAATAGTTAAAGTTAGCTTTTAATTGATAATAGTATAAATGATGAGTAAAATGATGAGTAAAAAAATTAATCTGAGATCAAAATGATTCGTAATTCTTTGCACATTAATAAATATAGAAACATGTTTAAAAAAGTTTTAAACCAGCATTCTTAGAGGTCAAAGGTTAAATGCCAAGAGCTCACAGAGATGGGAATAGGTGATCTTAACCCATGATTTATTGTACGTCATGACACTTTACACATTCACTAAACAGTAAATAACAAACGTAGAGAGCAGTCACCAAAATAAGATCATCCTCCACTAACAGGAACACCATATGCAGGTACATTTGCTTTTTTCAAATGATTATGTTATTATAATCATTTGGTACTCATTGTCATGGATCACAAGATGTTACAGGCCATATTATGTATCATATTTTCTGTAAAAATGTCATATAGCTGGAAATCATGATTTCTTGTTGTCCGAATTAGTCAGCATCAATTCTGTTCCTGTCAAACTCTGTTACCGAAGTAGAGTAACAGTGTTGACAGTCATGTATGTGAGTGTGAGAGAGAAGGAGAGAGAATGTGTGTTTCTCTGTGTATGACTGTCAATTCTGTTACATACTGTCAACACTGTTACTCTACCTTGGTAACAGAGTCTGACAGTAACAGAAATGACACTGACTAATTCGAACAACAAGAAATCATGATTTCCAGCTTTAAAAGACACTTTGTACAGAAAATATTACATTGTTATGGCCTGTAACATCTTGTGATCCATGACAATGAGTAACAAATGATTATAATAATATAACCATTTGAAAAAAGCAGAAAAATAATGACTTTGGACACCAAATGTACCTGCATATGGTGTTCCTGTTAGTGGAAGATGATCTAATTTGTGTGACTGCTCTCTACATTTGTTATTTACTGTTTAGTGAATGTGTAAAGTGTCATGACGTACTATAAATCATGGGTTAAGTAACATCTTGTGATCCATGACAATGAGTAACAAATTATTAAAATAATTAAAGATATAACCATTTGAAAAAAGCAGAAATGTACCTGCAAAATTATAATCACCCACATCCATTTCAAATATTACAATACAAAAATAGTCCACATTATTAAACTACAAACTGAACACACACACACACAAACGTGCTTCTTTACAAAAACCTTTGATAACACATCATTAAAATATGCTGAAGTTAAGGGTAGCCAAAAAATCATATCTTTTACATTTCTAAATTGTGTACTTTAATTGTTGAGAAAGTAAAATACTAAAATTGGAATCACAAAACTTCCAAGAAAAAGTCATTTCAACACCGCCGAGAGTCAAAACACTGAAATAGTAATTGAGTTCAAGTAGGAAAGAGGTTACATGCCTCTGGATTAACATCTCTGGCTGTTAGCATTTGCTTCTTTAGATAAGAGCTGAAAGAATATCATTCCCAGAACAGAGTGAGAGAATTTTTTTTTAAAGCTATTGGAACACATTTTGGCTAGTGGACGACAAAACTGGTGAAAAAATCCCATAGACTTAGGGTATGTTTACATGACAACGATGAACTAAAAATGGAAAAGTTTTTCATTTTCGTTTTTCACGTACAGATGACAACATTGTCAAAATGATCATTCACATGGATCCGCGACTAAACGACTAAAAACGTTGTATTCTGCTGCCAGACCAGTAGATGCCACTAACTGTAAAGAGACACTCCGCGCCTATAGACTGAACACGTAATATGCACTTTTACACGATACGATAACGGTATCATATTTAAAAAGGTGCACTTTGAAACCGGTTTCAAAAGTTTGCGTTTTCAAGGCCGGCATAAGGCTGTTGTCGTGTAAATGAGTGGGCAAAATGCATAAAAAGTTTTACGTTTTTAATTAAAAACAGTTTTGTGTAAACGGCCTCCACTAAAGCCCTGAGCCAGAATATCTACACACTCTTGAATTGGACCAGAAATTAACCACATAACAACCATCCAAAACACCCTAGAAACCACCTAGCAACCACCCAGAACACCCTAGCAACTCCCTGACAGCCACCGAAAATGTTCTAGTTTCGTGGTGGAGACTTCTGCACTGGAAAGAACCACACATTTTCTTCAAAAAATGTAAAATATCTATCTTTAAATTGTATGTTTGTAAGCAAACAAGTATAAATGTAAGAAAAAAATGTATGAGAGTCACATTATTAAACTAAATCTAAAGGCAGTTACATATAAATGACAAAGATGAAAATTCATTCAAGTAAAATAACAAGGCTGTTTGACCTTTATACAAATGCACACATAGTAAAAGTCATTATAATGTGACTCAGCCAGAGAGAGAGCAAAGGGGCACAACATGACATAAAACGTAAGAGTAAAAGTATAAGTAATGACCACGCAAGCAGGGCTGAAATCGACCGATTCCTTTTATAGCCATCCAGCTCGCTGCAGCTTAGTGTCAGGTCCTCAGTCATAATTACAGGCTATTTAGATTTTTAGGTGCAACTTCAGCAAGAATTTGTGCCAAAGCTTTGTTTTGATCTGACTTTGAAAAACCAAGAGTGGCAGAGGCAAATCTTATTTCTGTTCTGTAAAGGTTCTGCTTCAGCTCAAGAAGTCCCACTGAGTTTAAAAGCTGAAATGTGTCTTGTTCAACTAGAAACGCAAACGTATATAAATTGTGACTTTTGGTGATCAGATACGAAATGATAATTTTCTCTTATAAAATGCACTGTGTCAGTATACTGCTGTCATATATCAGCAAGTTCGTCTAAGGCACTTAAAAATTCGGTGCTAGTTTTAGATGACAATCTCAGCATCTATCTCTGAATTGTAAAATCAGTAGAAAGGTTAGTTCATTCTCAATTGGTGGGTCACAGGTCTGTTAGAAAAGCAATGCTACCTGTACAAATAATGATAATTAAATGCAGCTAACCATATAATTGTAAAAGCTAACATTTACATATCTTGTTGTTGATGTCATGCATCTGAACAAACTCCACAGGAATCTGGTGCGAAATTATCTTTAACTTAGTTATAGCAAGACAAATACATGGACAGGTTGTGTGACATACTCTCATTCTCAAAATACATTAATAAAACTACAAAACATGACAGAAATTTTGACCCAGACTACATGCAGGTTCACTTGCGACATGAACAAACATGATTAGTGTGACCACAATGTGTACGGTAAATTATTGACTGCCAAGATGAATAAAATACATATTAAAAAAATATTAATTAAAAGGTTTTAAAATGATAAAAAAATAATAAAAATAATTTAAAATAATTATTATTTATAAAAGAGGCATTTTTATTTATTTTAAATATATATTCATTTAAATAATGTAAAAAATAATTATTAAAATTATGAAAAAAATTTCATTTCAAAATATTATGTATGCATGTATATATATATCACAAATAAATTAAATATACTAAAATAATTACAATGAT
>RJVU01075378.1:277453-312169 GCA_003731715.1 Anabarilius grahami
TTTTTAATTATATATATATAAATTATATTTTATTATATATTGTATATTTTTATCTACATATATATATGCATTGAACTTACAAACCTAATGTGTAAAAAATATATAATTTTTTAGCATTGTATGTATATATATATATAAACAAAATATTCCAAGGCACTGAGTTGGTTAAGCCTAAAAAGCCTTTAATGAACAGGCTTTAAAACATAAAGGCCCGGTTTCACAGACAGGGCTTAGATTAAGCCAGGATTAGGCCTTAGTTCAATTGGGGGAATTAAGTATCTTTTATAAATGTGCCTTAGAAAAAAACATTACTGGTGTCCATCTTGAGATTAAAAAAAATGGCACAGACAGATTTTAAGATATGCCAGTGGAAATCAAAATCAAAACAGCTCGAACATAGCTTAAGCCTTGTTTGTGAAACCGGGGGTAAAAGTGTTGATCAACACGTTTCGGCTTCTTTAGAACTTATTATTTGTTAATCAATCAATCTTATAATGCTACTAACTTTACAGCGTGTTGCTTTATTGTTCTTATATAGGCATTACGCCTGCAGCATCATATTGATTACAGCGTGATGTCACAGATTTGATGTCATGGTTTACTTTGCAGCTCGGCAGAGCATTGAGTAAACACACCATCAGACTGTCTCCAGCAGATATTTACAATTGCATCTCATCAGTCGAGAGTGAGAACAGGCGACAGGGGGAGATTAGAAAAGCCACACATGATTTCAATCTGCCAGAGGTTCTCACACTCAGGAAAGACCTCATGCATATTAGTCTGTGCAAACTTTTGATACGGTGGAAGTTCTCTTGCTGTCGGTTTGGCATTGAACAACTTTTGTAAAGCTATTAAAGGGTTAGTTCACCCAAAAATTAATTTTAAGTAAAATAAATTAATTACTCACCCTCATGTCGTTCCACATCCGTAAGACCTTCGTTCATCTTCGTAACACAAATTAAGATATTTTTTGATAAAATCTGAGGGTTTTTTCATATCCCTATAGAAAGCAACATAATTACCACATTCAAGGTCCAGAAAAATAGTACAGACATTGTTAAAATAGTCCACGTGACTACAGTGGTTCAACCTTAATGTTGTGAAGCGACGAGAATACTTTTTGTGCGCAAAACCCCCCCAAAAATAAGATGATCATGTGAACAGCCTTGACCAATAAAGAGCTGGCGTTTTGACGTAGTACATGGAAGCGCTGCACTGTCTATACAACGTAAACACAGTAGGAGACTGACAGGGGAGAGACGAAATCGTTGAATGAAATTGTTTTGGCGCACAAAAAGTCGCTTCATAACATTATGGTTGAACCATTGTTCTCATGTGGACTATTTTAACGATGTCTTTAGTACCTTTCTGGACCTTGAAACTGGTAATTATGTTGCTTTCAATAGGGGGAAAAAAACCCTCTCGCATTTCATCAAAAATGTCTTAATTTGTGTTAAGAAGATGAGCGTCTTATGGGTGTGGAACGGCATGAGGGTGAGTACTTAATGACAGAAATTTCATTTTTGAGTGAACTCTTTAAAAACATTATATAAATGTTTAAAAGATAAGTAGTTCATGATATTTCAAATATATAAAGTGGCGTCCAAAAGTCTAAGACCACATTGAAATTCTGTGATTTTTTTTGACAGAATTGTAATATCTTTTTTTAAACACAGAAAAGTGAATATGTCGATAATCAATTGTAATAAAAAATGTAAATTAAATAACATTAATAAAAAAGTGGTCTGAAGCTATAGTGGTCCGAGATATTTGGGCCCTAGTACCAATGGAGACTATTTGTCAAACATGTATTGTTCTGACAATGATTACAACAAAATTGTTCAATGGCGCATGCTGCCACTGTATCATGATATTACCATGTTTTTGGACATGCATGGTAATCTTTGAAGTGCAATGTAAAAACCATTGAAAGTTATTACAAAGCTTTGCCTTTTTATATTTAAAAGAGTCTTTCACACTGACTGACAAGATTGCTTGCACCAATATAAATGAATTATACACACACATGACTTCTTGGCCACACTTGCCTTACAAGCTTAATGACAGAGCAATTCAGTTAACATCTGACACACATAAGGTTCTTTCTTTAATAAGGGACTTTTCCTCTCTCAGTAGCGGTTAATTCAGGATGAAAGGTCCCCTTGGACAGAGACAAACCGCTTACAAGTGTCGTGGATAATGCTCCAATTATACACAGCATGAGACACAAAGACACCATAACATGGCCAAGAGACGACTGCTCTTGTTCCCGCTCTGTCAACGGCTTTCCCTTTGGCAAGGTCAATAAAGCATGTTTTTTTTGGAAACATAAAAATAATGCATTGCTGCAGCACTGAGTTATGGATGCAAAGACAATGCAGTGCGCTCTAGTGATTACAGCCAGTATTGCAAGCACAGAGGATCTTCTGTGAATTTGAAAAGAATGAATGAATCTCATGGCTGAGCATATAGCGCCTCCTAGTGACATACTTAAAATGACAAGCAAAACTCAGGTTTGATCACTGCAGGGTTTAGCATTGAGCAAGGGTGTGATGTGACCGTTTTTGTCAACCTTGGTCCATGCAGGAACAGATCAAAGATCACAACTTATACAACTCGAATACAAGAGAAACTTGTCATAGAAAAAGAACGTTCAGGCATTGCTTTATGGTGTCTCTAGATGTCATTCTGTCCTGAGGTCACAGTCTCAGATCTATATAGCCTTCTTCAGACATTCCTCATCAACCACAGCGACCCCAACAACTATTTGGATGCTTAAGTCACATTTAAAAGTTACTAGGGGAAAAAATGTCACTGCAATGAATAGCAAACATATCAAACCAAGTGGCATTTGATCTCAAATGCAGCAGAAGATTTTCTCAGAAGAACTCATTTAAACATATATGAAATGTATTTAAAAATCACTTGGATTCCACCATTATCCAGCTAAATCTGAAGAAGAGAGTATTTTGGCACTAGCAAGACCCCTTAGTAGAAAGAGAATCAAAGTTTAATGGGCAGGAAAGATAAAACGGATGAGAGAGAGGGGTTTAAACTGATGGACAGCTCTCTTCTGTCTTGTCTAATGATGGACCACCTAAGGCTTAAAAACCAAAAGGACATAACTTATTCAGACGGCAGGACAATGATCAAGAAATATTGCTATGGCATGCATAATAATAATAAATCATAACCATTCATCTCTCATATTTAAGACAATGACTGCAATATCACTCAAGCCGAGACATTCAACACATTTACACATTACTTACGTAATGTGACGCAAAAATATGTAGCACAGGACTTACATTTCTGCCAGACTTGATTAGATCATAAAAAGGTGGATGAAAAACAAGAGGGCTTGCTGACAGACCAAAAGGAATTTCAGACTAGACTGAAAGAAATTTCTTCAAAATATTTTTCTGGAATAAAATGCACTGACGAATTATTCACAAAAACACCAAGAACGTGCATTAGGAAAGAGAAAGGGTTCAATTTTGTTGTCTTTCTTAATGTTCACTTCAAACAAGACATTTTCATTATAATGTCAATCCATCATGAATAAGTGCCACACGTAGTCAACTACATCTAACAAGCAAAAAAAAGTACATTTATAAAAACTAAAAGAAACATTTCCTCAAAGACACACCTTTGTATTTTATCTACCTCTAAAGGGTTTATATTTGTAACTTAAAACTATATACTAGTAGGGGTAGATAAAGAGTACTTTTGAGGGTACTGCCACAAGGTTCTTTACTGGCATTGATGGTTCCATGAAGAATCTTTAACATCCACGGAACCTTTCCATTCCACAAAATGTTCTTTAGATTTTTTTAAATGTTCTACACACTAAAAAAAATGGTTCTTTAAAGAACTGTTCACTGAACTGATCTTCATTGGCATTGCTGTAAAAAAAAAAAACCTTTTGAAACCTGAGGTGGTGTAGCTGATAAAACAATTATTTCAACCCATGTTTTTAATATTAATTCCATAAATACTTCAACAAGACACCCTGCAAAAAATGACCAGAGTAAGAACAGAGTGTGTTCCACAATGTTTGTTTTATTATTCTGAACATAGCCCCGGTGTCACATATTCAACTTAATTTGATTATACGTCTTTAAAAAAAAGAAAGAAAAAAAAAAATGAACAGGGAGGAGAAAAAATGTTTCTTAGATGCATTACAGGGTGATTCATTTGTGGCTCTGAAAATGTCTAGACCGTAAGAAAACTGCCACTACATATATTAATTTGCACAATAACTGCCTATTAGTTTTCGCTAATGAAGACTTCAATAAAAAGGTCATAGCCAACCGAAGCATAAATGAAGAACAGCACAACAAACCCCCACCATTCACTGGAATTACAATTTAATTCAATGATTAACTTTGTTAGAGTACCTAAGGATTATAACAGTGTTTCTAATGTTATAATTACTGAAGCACTAGTTCGTGTTGTAATGAAAGCTATATGACAGCATGCCGTTGCAGTTACAAGTGGAGTCGTAAAGCACTGTGGTTAAGCAAGGGCAAGTATACAGCAAATCCTTACCATTGACACAATCAGTGATTCCTAATGAAAACACCCTACCTTGTAAATGATTTTCACAGTACGTCACCTTACGAAGTGTGTGCAAACGCATCAGATAAACTTGTGATGAGTGATTCAAATGTCATGTATCACAACACACACTTATGTTTAGTTACCTTGCAGTGATATGAAATCAATGTGAGCGTTTACTGCTAGGTCTGATGTAGAAAATTAATCTATCACTGTAAAAATAAGGCCGTGATGCAAAACAGCGAGTCGGACACTTTCCGTATCCCGTCCCTGAATGGCAAGGGTTTGCTGCTTTATACGTACAGTAACATCTCAGCGTATTTCTGCGGCGTGATGGACTCGTATACAAACAGAGTCTGACAGCGGGTTGGAGAGTCACATTTTAATGCACCCGACAGATCCTTGCGCAAGGTTTGATTTCAGAACAGAACAGAGCATCCGTTTACAACACGCTGAAACAAACTGCGATTGTGTCAAATACAGACATTAAAAATAAAAACCAAACAGAAGAGAAAGTTCAGAACCGCTCCCACCCCTCTGCGATACTACTAGTAGACTACAGGCACACTTTTAGGACCCTTAACGTTATTGTCAGTGAGGGGTTCAGATACACACAAAAAAAAAGTTCTTTAAACGTTAACTTACAACTTATTTTTTACTTCTTTTCTTTTTTTCCTCATTTTTTTTTTTTAATAAGCATGCCATTGTATATGCATCCTACTTTTTTAGTTTTGATGTCCCTTTACTTTAACTTAAAATGAACAGATCTGTATAAACCTCACCTAGCATGCCTTCGTTCTGCGTCTATGCTGACAGGATTCAGTTCATCAACATAAAGCTCGTGGTCGATGTAAATGTAACTGGAAGAGAGAGATTTGTGCACTCTTAATTTTAAAACAGAATTGAACATGGTGCCACACAATATAGGCGTTTTCCTTTCTTTGTTTCTCAAGCTAAACTATTAGAAATGTCCAATTGCGCTCCTGCAGCGGAGACTGTTTGAGCGTGGAGTGAGCAATATTTGTGTTTTTTTCTTTTTCTGATGATTTACAAGACATTTCTAAGAGAGTAAGGTTTAAGACAGAGGGTCATAACAATCATTTACAATTAATTGCTGTACGTCTGTCCTTCCGGTGGTTGAGGAAGCTTCATATTCTCTTTGGACATCATAAGACGCCTTAGCTCTTGAAGAACGACTTTAATGCTATATGAGTTTTGCCATTTTGCTAGAATTGGTATGCTACGTGCATCCACCTGAAACAAAAACAGACAGAAAGAAAGTAAGATGTGGAAATGAGTTACACGATTTAAGATGCAACTAAACATGTCATTAAACGAATCTGCACTGCACTAATCATGTCACAACATTAACTGAAGAATATACATGATTTATTACAGAAATGTTTTGGGTTTAATACCCTGCCTGCAGCATTTATGGCATAATTTTAATTCGTTTCTCAGTTATAAAAAAGAAAGAACTGTGGTTATAGTAACCCACAATAGAAATACACAGAGCTGGACGGTAAACATTAAAATACACAGTTTTAAAAGCCACAAGATTTAAACATTATACTTGTTGGTAGGAAACTCATTATTATATTCGTAACACATAATCAAAAGTTCATTTAGCTAGAAAAAAAAGTTTCACCAGTTTCACATTTCTGTTTTCAGGTGAGCCTGGTTAACTTTTGGTAGGGTTACTGTAAGTGTCATATTTGCATTAAAAAACTGAAGGATGGGACAAAACTATTTTCTGTGCTAATCAAATTATGCCACAAATGTAGTCGATACAGCTAAACTTTAACCTTGTCAATGGTCTTTGCTGAGATTTTCTCAAAACGATCCAACTAGCTAAAAAGGAAAAATAAAGCAGTAACGGCTTAAACTAGAAAAGCAAAGTTTGAAGTCATTGTATTGACATGGGAAAAAAAACTCTTCCTGTAACCAGGGATACTTTTCCAGACTCAAATTTCCCCCCCAAAAAACAAAAACAAACAAACAAAAAAAAAGACCATATTTAACATAAATCTCCCTTAGAAAAAAGTAGTTTTGCATAATGAAAATGTGTGCCTTGTTTGACAATCACTAAATGACTCAAACTTTTGCCTTGAAAACATTTAGATTTTTTGATAAATTTATGATATCTAGTGGGGCGACACTAATCAAACTGCCCGATAAAAAAATGCTCAAACAGGCCTAAATCTCCTGATGTGCCAGATGATTACATAGCTTGGCATAAGATGCGTCACTGGACGTCCCCTTAATCAAAGAACATAAAACAAGAAACTTTGTGCAAAGGGTGACAAAAAATCTTCCGTTTGAAAAGATTTTAGAGAAGTCATTTTACAAATGCTTCCTTCTCGTTTTAGTTGAAAGCAGGCATCCTTTTATAATTAGCTGCTGTATGTGTTTGTTTTACTTCTATTTTATTTTTACTTGCCTAGAGGTTCCCCCCAATTTGTTTCAACAAATTAGCTTGCAAAATGACAGTATTTTAGTCTGGGATTTAGTTAATCTTAATCCAATATACTTCCACTAGGCAAACAGCACAAAGATCTTGATTCTATATCCAACAGACTACCACATATTTTGACCGATCATTAAAGGATTCAAAAATATAACAATCCTCTGTAGTGTAATAAACCGTTTCTGCAGCTTCTTTTTTTATTCTGTATCTAGCTGAATCTCATTAGACATGTTTGAGATTCATTATTGTTTCTGCTTAGGCAGGCAGACTGAAAAACGTCCCTCCTCTGCAGTACTGATGTGACTCGAGTGACTCTTTTCTGCATCAGTATGAAAGTAACTGCAACATCACATTTCTCTAGTTTGGAGCAAAATGATCTAAAACATAAAATAACACTCAAAATAGTCAGTTATAAAAATGTTTCAACTTACCATCCCATTGGAATTATTTATTCCATTCATGCTAATTTTTGTTACAAATCTAACAGTCGGTGGTAATTCAGGATATTTAGGTCCACACTCCACTTTCAGGCTGTATATCCTGTTTTCATAATTAGTCTGAGAAAGGAGGAAAAAGTAAAAGGTTAAAGCTGAAATGCCAAGTGGAACATGAAAGTGAGAGGATAACAAGCACATGAACTCATCAAAGAGAACAGACCTACACAACTGAAAAAAAACATGCTGACATAATCTGTTTTTCAGTATTCTATAAGATAACAGCACATGATGATAAACTACAGACGGCAACACATCTCACTTAGCTTTCAGCTTCAAACAGAAAGGAATTTACCAATTTTATCCACCAAAAATGACCTTGTCTTTTCATGCTAGCTGAACAGTTTGAATGCAAAAGAAACTACTAGGCTAAAAGCTCACTGAAAAAAAACAAACAACTGCAAACTAAAAGATACAATTACCTTACATTGTCTGTACAATAGCACTATTATTATGGAGAATCAGAAGAAATGCGTAGGCCATATTCCACCCCAAAATCAACACTGTAATTACATTTAATTATATTAATTAGGTGAAAAATGAAGCCGATTTTAGGGCCATTAAGATTATTTGCACAGTGACATTATTGTCATTACAATTCAGCATTTTTTGCACCTATAATTCTCATTACTGCAGTGTGAAAATTTTTTTTTTTATTAAAATCAGCATGCATTACATTTATAATGAAAGTGCTTATTTTTCCTGAAAGTAATGTCATTCTAAAATAAAATGATTATCTTTATGCAAAATATAATTTTGGGGTGAAATATGACCTAGACAGGTTTCATGGCAGGTTTCAATTCATCCATTAAGCAAATTAAACAAAATCTCAGTATACCACATAGCCAGAACACCTCTGGATGGGTCATTTTCCAGCCCAATAAATAATGTTGCCAGTTTTAACAAATATATAAACCACTGAAGTAAGTTTCTGCGGCAGTACTGTTTTCATAGCATGAATCTTTATCTTTAATCTACACCACTGGCTGTCATGTGTCAGGCTGGATAGTATGAAGGCATGCTGTTTACTAGTGCCCACGGTTCCAGTCACCTTATAAAATAGCTGAAATGCAACAAAAAAAAGCACTTGATTTCTTAACACTTGAAGAAGTCAGATGAGTCATCAGTATTGTAATTTAACTGCTACATCAAATGTGGTTAAACAGCAAACATACTCGTGCAGGTCCGATGATCATGCCCGTCCACCGTGTGAGAGTCATATCCTCATCATCCTCCAGACCCCAGCTCACTGTCCCATCACCGACACCCTTCTGTCCTTCCTCAAGCTCTTCCAACAAACGAAAATTGCGAGGGACTTTAACTCCTGCAAGAACACAAAGACAATTCATGAACAAGTGCCTCTCGGACTAGTCGGTAAACCTCTGTTTGCAGCTGGGTAGTTCACATTTGACATGATTTAAATATTTTAGATGAAGTATAATTTTTTTTTTTCAACTCTTGTATAATAATTACACATACAGTTTTAATAGCTCGTATTAATCGAGAGACTACATTGAATATTTACACTGAAAAATCCATTTGTCACACCGCAAGACTACGTAAGCGAACTGCAAAAAGGATAAAAGTTGATTATATAATGAATTATATTTTATTCAGGGTTTCAAAACAATTTGATTGATAAATTGCCATTATTAAATATTTAAGAGCTGAGCTTAATAACTAGAAAAATGTATATTCACTGCAGAAAGATTTTAGCTTTTATTTATTCCCATGACTCTTTCCTGGATATCTTGGTTATAAAATGATCTAAAATGTTAAAATTGTAAAAAGAATTGAACTGGGAAGGATAGTAAGACATTTCAGACAGGTGCATATTTCATTTAATATGAAACCAACATCTGCTTTCTATTTTTGTGGAAGTGCAAAACCTCTTATTTAAGGTACATTTGATGTGTATTTGATGCAATGGCTAGGAAACAATTAGTTTAAATCCTTTTTCGAAACAAAACATTAATTTATAATGGCTGTACGAGGGATCCCATTGTCATCTTCAACCTTCAAAAACAATAGAACAGAACAGTCTGATTAACCAGAGACAAAAAATAATAATGTAAGCACATTTAAGTGCATGACAAAATCTGTGCCGTTTCAAATATGAAATGTTAGCAAACTGTGCATTTCAACACCGAGTAGCTATCTAGTGTTTTCATAGATACTCTATTGTTGACAAAGTGGAGGGACAAGATTTGCAAGTTCAGGTGAGTGTCTAAAGGAAAGACTAATCACTGATCTGTGAATGATTCAGGAAATGACACATGCCGCTCTATCACGGTTTCTCACTTCCTCAAAATCTGGATGCCAAGACGACAGGCGCAAGACTGAATAAATATATTTTTGATAAAAGATCAGCTGATGCATCTGAGCCTAAAATAAGTAAACATACACATTTTAAATTTAATTTACATATATCTGATTCTGTCAAGAAGTGCAACTGTGTGCAAATTAGCTTGTGAAAATGTAATCATCTCTAATGATCTAAGTTTTAGCATGTTTTAAATAAGTGTTTAAGATACATGTTCAAGATGTGCTGTTCTTTACATACATATAAACTCAAAATGTCACTTGAGCTTATGAGATCTAAAACTGCTGTAATTTGCATCTACATACAATAAAAATAATGAATTTCTCAAAATAAAAAAAAAAAAAAATTATATATATATATATATATTACACAATCATAACGCACTTCTCAATTTCCTTATTGTCTTTAAAAGGTTTAAATGACTCTGTGAGGATGTATTAACCTGCTCAGGTAAAAATCAACACATAAACATCAGTTAAAGGCCCGTTTTATCACGGCACTGGACGGAACCAGCAGCAGCACGCGCGTCAATGCTCCGCCTCGCCTCACATTTTTTGCACCGATACACCCGCCCAACTGCAACATACAACATTTTATCAATGCCTCGGTACCATAGAAGAGCATAATTATTTTCGATGTGCGCCTATATTATTCATTAGCTGTTAATATAAAATAAACTTGCAGTTATTTTTAAACTACAGGTCTGTTTGTGGGCCGTTAGCTCGATGCTAACACACACACACACACACACACATAGTTCAAACTGCACACTGAACTGTTAAGTGAAGTAAATAAAAACATTTGAGCACGGCAAACCTCTAAGATAATGTAAATGAGATTGTGAGGTGTGTGCTTGGCGCTTCAGTTGTTAAAATACGGCTGCGGGAGACCGCGAGGAATGAAGAGATTGTGAGACTAACCTGAGGAGGCCGCCATCTTCTTCTGCCCGAATCCAAAAGCGTACGAAACCGTGACGTCGTGGGTCATGTGACTAATGCGCGCAGTGCTGTAGGAAGAGAGGGAGGGGTGTGGCTCCACTGCAAAGATTTTTTTTCTATTTTATATGACACTAGACTAGAGCATTATATCACAATATCATTTAAGGTTATTTGAGTTGTTTAAATCATTTCACCATTACGTCTTTAGCATGTTGTCATGTTTTAGGTGGGGAAAATGTTTTAATGGGTAATGTATATATTTTACTTTTTCCTCATTTCACTTTCCATCCAGTTAGACTTCTCTAGCATACTTTTAACCAACCAAATTCAGGTCCTTTATGACATTATCCTTCAGTAAGAAACCCTTTAGTAGGAAAATAGCACAGGCATCAGGAAGCGTAAGCAATGGATTTGCTTTTGTGGCAAATTGTTGGTTTATCTCAGTCTAAAATCCTAAAAGTACACATTAATTTCATTAAATTAGCCACTGAAGCTGTCAATTTGGTTAACTTTAGTTGTTTTCCCCCCATCCTTTTGGGCATCCTGTTAATTTGATTGCCATTGTGTAAATAATCCAGTTATAATTAACACCAAAACTATTCAATGCTTGACTTTCTGAGTGAGACTTTTGTTGACTAAAGTGTTTCCATAATGTCTATTTGTCTCACTATGCACTGCAAGCCGTTTGTTTTGTCCCGTTTCTTCACCTCCACACTAGAGGAAACTGAATGGGATTGATTCAGGTCAGTGAATTGATGCTTTGCATATATATGTAAATAACAGCTATAAACCACACAATTTACAAAATCTTTTCTTTAACAACAAAACATTTATTGCAACCAGAAAGGCTCCATACATATCACTATTAACAATAATTGCTCTATAGAAAAACAAAAAAAGGATAAAGCAAGTAACAAAAGAGGAAGCAGCAGTCAGGCATATTAAGCATTCACAGAAGCCGAACAGTCTTTCCTGTGACGGTCAGATAATCTTCATCAGCAAGTGCTCTGAGGGCCTCATCAAACATGTCCTTAGTAATGGCCTGAAATTGGAGGAAAACATTTTAAGCAAAGATTTATAGCTGAAGTATTTTAAACATTATTAGTATTATTAAAATAATAAGCATACCGCTTCTGACTGGCCACGAAGATCATCAAACAACTGTTGGTACTTCATAGCTGGTGTTTTGCCCTTTGATTGGATGAGTTTCTTTAGTGCCTGAGCCACTTCCTCCTTACGCTTGCGTGCTGTAGCACTCATTCCTGTACAGAAACAATCAATCAAAACCATCAGACTCTCTAATTTGCATATGGCATTCACAGGTACTAGTTAAGGGATAACTGGTGAAATGAAATGGAGTAAGAGCATTGATTATGAAATTTTTTTAAATGAAAACTAATCGAATTTATATAACATTATCAATGTATTATTACTATTTTGTTAATTTAAATTATTTTAATATTTTTCTCTCATTGAGTCAAATTAGTGGCAAAGACTATAGAATAACAAGACGCGTCATTCGTATTGTTTTGAATGGGAGAAAGTACAACGCGTAATATGGCGGAATAAGTCCCGCCTTCTAAATAAGAGCCAATTGCCGATTGGTAAAGTCATCGTGTCACTGCAGCGGCTGTTAGAAGCTCCGGTTCCTATAGAAACAGTCAGACGCGTGCTTCTGAAACGAGACGCACATTTAGGACTGCGCATGAGCTTGATCCAGCCAGAAAAATACAGTTTTGTGTCATGATTCGAGCGTTCAGAAACAACATTTATGAGACAGTTGTCAGATTTCATTGGTGATTTCAAATATTAAATTTTTTATTTTTTTTATTTTACAATAACACAACACAGTGGTACTGCTATCTCATAACAGCACATAAAGCCATATAATCTTACAATCTTTGGATAGAAATATGAAATTTAATCGAAAGCTTGGCAAACAGCTTTGGAGAATTTGATGTTTCCCCATTCAAAGAGATAGGAGCTGTCCTTGAATGCCCGAGAGGCGTTTCAAAGGTGGCTGCCAAGTGAAATGACTCGTCTTAAAGAGACTTTGTTAGTGGTCTGCACAAGAGTTTATGCCTGTACAGAAACCACCAATCAAAACCATCAGACTCTCTATAATTTGGATATGACATCAACAGGTACTAGTTAAAGGGGTGGTTGCATGCGATTTCACTTTTTTAACTTTAGTTAGTGTGTAATGTTGCTGCTTGAGCATAAACAGTATCTGCAAAGTTACAGCGCTGAAAGTTCAATGCAAACGGAGATATTGTCTTTTAAAGTTATGGCAGTTTATTGCCTACAAAAACGACCGGTTTGGACTACAACGAGCTTCTTCCCGGGTTGGTGACATCATAAACCCTTGCTATTAACATAAACACTGCCCCCGGGAACACGCAACAAAGTGGGCGAGGCCATGTGGCGCAGTATAATGGAAGCGGAATAGTTGTTTACACCGAACTCGAGCTGCGCGACGTGACGCGTCAAAAGATATAGAACCCATTATAATAATAATCTGTGATATTTTCTACACTGGATGCGGCACTGAAGACAGCTTCCAGAATCTACACGAGTTCAATGCTGGATTTGCACTTAGGCTTTTACTGAAAGATGAAGCAGTTCCCACTTTAAAAGCAGAAGCTGCTGTTTATTGGCTTCAAACTGTAAGTATGTTTTATTGTTTGTCTTTTAAACGTAATGTTATAGTTCTGTTGCTATTTTTANATCTTTGGATAGAAATATGAAATTTAATTGAAAGCTTGGCAAACAGCTTTGGAGAATTTGATGTTTCCCCATTCAAAGAGATAGGAGCTGTCCTTGAATGCCCGAGAGGCGTTTCAAAGGTGGCTGCCAAGTGAAATGACTCGTCTTAAAGAGACTTTGTTAGTGGTCTGCACAAGAGTTTATGCCTGTACAGAAACCACCAATCAAAACCATCAGACTCTCTATAATTTGGATATGACATCAACAGGTACTAGTTAAAGGGGTGGTTGCATGCGATTTCACTTTTTTAACTTTAGTTAGTGTGTAATGTTGCTGCTTGAGCATAAACAGTATCTGCAAAGTTACAGCGCTGAAAGTTCAATGCAAACGGAGATATTGTCTTTTAAAGATATGGCAGTTTATTGCCTACAAAAACGACCGGTTTGGACTACAACGAGCTTCTTCCCGGGTTGGTGACATCATAAACCCTTGCTATTAACATAAACACTGCCCCCGGGAACACGCAACAAAGTGGGCGAGGCCATGTGGCGCAGTATAATGGAAGCGGAATAGTTGTTTACACCGAACTCGAGCTGCGCGACGTGACGCGTCAAAAGATATAGAACCCATTATAATAATAATCTGTGATATTTTCTACACTGGATGCGGCACTGAAGACAGCTTCCAGAATCTACACGAGTTCAATGCTGGATTTGCACATAGGCTTTTACTGAAAGATGAAGCAGTTCCACACTTTAAAAGCAGAAGCTGCTGTTTATTGGCTTCAAACTGTAAGTATGTTTTATTGTTTGTCTTTTAAACGTAATGTTATAGTTCTGTTGCTATTTTTAATGCATCAAGGACATATACAAAGAGCAACTCGTTTCTGCTAGCCAGTTAGCTAAATTCTAGTGCAACAAACTTCTATGTTCATAGACAAACAGTTGTTCATGCTATAAATTAAACGCTACCTTTACAAAAATGCGACTACTCAGTCATGTATTCGGCTACAGTAAAGCTTTAATCAGGATAAAAACGTATATTGAAAGCTAACAAACAGCAGTGACAGCATCTAAACACTTTGACACAAATACAAAATGAAATACCATTCATAAACGTCCTTTAAAAGACGCGATTGCAGAGGTTCTGTTTTTTCCTCTTCATCTGGGTCTGATTCGGCTCAATTTGATACAGCAATATAGGCGCTATTATTTACATTTCGACCTAATCGCGTAACAACGAATGGTAAGGGCCGTGGCGTTTCCGGACGCTTCAGCAAATCACGATACACTGGGCCAGTTACCAACCTCCTAACCAATCTGAGCACATTGCGTATTTCGGAGGGAGTGGCTTCATAGAAGCAGGAAGTCAAACGAGCCGTTCATATGACAGTGGAAACAGAGGTGTAGAATAAAGATAAAATATATGAAAAATACAGAGTTTTCAAAAAAACGAAGCATTAAGACATGTTAAACAATGCCCCCAAAACACAATCAAGCCTAGAAAAAAACCACTGAACCACCCCTTTAAGGGATAATTGGTCAAACGAAATTGAGGAAGAGCACTGATCATGAAAAATTTAAAAATAAAAACATGTTTAAGTAACGATATATTATTTATATAATTACGTTATCAATTTATTATTAATATTTTAATTTCCCCATTGAATCATAATGGTTGTCTGCACAAGCATGCATACCTGTACAGAAACAACCAATCAAAACCATCAGACTCTCTGTAATTTGCATACAATATTTACAGGTACGAGGTAAGGGATAATTGGTCAAATTAAATTGAGGAATAGCAATGATTATGAGATCATTTTCTAAATTAAAGTCGCCATGAAATCAAAATTGACTACAGAATGTTGCAGTGTTTATTATAGCTGATTTATAACTGTTATTGTACATTGTTTTTTAAAATTCATACGCCCCCATAATATTTAGTCAAAAACGTTAACCTCCTCTCCCCCTCCAAACAGTACTGACAGTTGTCTAATTCATACCTGTGGTGAGGATGGAGATATCCACGAATCCTGTCCTGGGATCAGTGGCGGACTGTTTCAGGGCCTCTCTGTGTAGTCTCTTGGCTTCCTCCACGTCGATGGTTTCGACTTTGTTTGAGAAACGTACTTTAGCGTGTGCTTCAGCCAGTCTGATCAGAGACTCCAGCTGACGGGGGTACGCAGACACCATACCTCTACCGCTGCCGATCTTACGCATGTCTACATAGGCCTGCAAGGGTAAAAATTTGATATTGCAAACATTACATATTACATATAATACTTTACTACTACAGGTGCCTTGATCTATATTGTGTTTATATACCTCAATAAGGGCCTGACTAGCTTCTTCGTTGAGTCTGGGATGCACAGATGTCCGAGCAAAGGCGATGTAGTCCTTTAGCACGGCCATGTCCAGATACTCCTCTTCAACCTGCTCTTCACTCTGATAATACAGAGCCACGAGGTGATGCGCCAGACGTCTGTCATATGCCTCGTCCTGAGGGTCCAGCATTAGGAAGATCAAATCAAACCTAAGAACAGGAGATTTTTCAGAGAAACACTTAGATGAGGTGACAAAAAAGATAATAAAGCAGTTTTTTAATTTCAGATGATTTAAAGTCTCCCTGTGGTGAAAATCAAGTTATTAATGTATTTTTTTTTTTTGTCTATGTGGTGTTGTAATATGCTTTAAGACAAACCATGGGCTAATTCTTTAGTCAACACTAGGGCTGGGCGATATATCGCATGCGATTGTCACGCGCATTTCATCAGTAAAGCCGGTTCTATTAAATGCCGCTCCATTTGAAAGCAGGTGATGGCGATTTAGCGGTAATCAGGGAACTGGCTTTACTGACGAAATGTGCGTGACAATCGCATGCGATATATCGCCCAGCCCTAGTCAACACCATTGCTGAGTATTTTCTCTTTAAAATCTAAAGACAGTTTAAAAAAAGCAGTTTGAAATCGCTGGTGTTTGTGATGTCACAAACTACCTTGTAACCAATCATGTTTGATAACATAGTCAAGCAAAAGGCAAATCATATTAATTACCGTTATGTGTCCGACGTTGTAAAAAGCGATACCGTTGTGCAGGTTTTACCTCAGTAATTTGAGTGAGTGGATCTTTGAGCTTGTGCGAGTGAGTGGAGGCGGGGCTAATTAGCATATTAATCGATCCGTGTATACTAAATGAGGCAAGGGTGTGGAGTTACATTCAAGGTATTTTAAAGGCACAAAGAATTTTTTTTTCCACAGGATGTCATTTTGATGATTAAAGATGACTTTTAAGGGATACAATTATTGACTACAGGGGAACTTTAAGATGTTTATAGTCAACAAAAAATCAAAATTTAATGAATGTTTTGAATAAATGTCTCTACATTAACTGTTGTAAATACTGTCATGATTAGTTTTTACCTGGACAGAAGTGTGTGAGGCAGCTGGATGTTTTCTATGGTCGTCTTTTTGGGGTTCCACTGAGACTCCACCGGATTGGCTGCGGCGAGGACGGAGGTCCGAGCATTAAGTTGGCAAATGATCCCAGCCTAAGACACACAAAAACTTAATATCTGTCCTAACAAAATCATTCACTCAATCATGAGTTATTGTTCACGCATCGCCCTCACCTTGGCAATAGAGAGCGTTTGCTGCTCCATGACCTCATGCAGCACAGATCGCGTGCTGTCGCTCATCTTATCAAACTCGTCGATGCAGCAGATGCCGTTGTCACTGAGCACGAGCGCTCCTGTCTGCAGAACCAGCTGCCGGGTTTCCGGGTCCTTCATCACGTAGGCTGTGAGGCCGACAGCGCTGGATCCTTTCCCAGATGTGTACTGCCCGCGAGGAACAAGGTTATACACGTACTGGAGCAGCTGGGATTTACTGGTACCCGGATCGCCGCAAAGCAGGATGTTTAACTCTGCACGGAAGTTCCCGCGGCCTGTCTGAGTGAAGTCCTTACGGGTCCCGCCAAATAACTGCAACAGGATACCCTGAAGAAAAAAGAAAATAGGCTACCATCAACTCACATCCTGAGAAACATTTGAATTATATCTGTTGTAAGGAAAAAATAGACAAAACAGTCTTAACCAGTAACAATTAAAACTCACTTTCTTGATGTCCTCGTGTTCATAGATGCTGGGCGCCAGGGCAGAGGACAGGCGTTCGTAGACGTCAGGTTTTGCGGCTAGTTCTTTAAGCGTGGCGACTCGTTCTTTGGTGAAGAGTTTCTGCTCACCGTCCTCATCCAGTCCATGAAGACGCTTCTCATCTGTCTTGCGGAAGTGAATGGCGTCAATGTGGGTCTTGTACACAGACTTCACCTGGCTCTGTCGTGGATTCAGACGCATGGGGGCGGCTCTGTAAATGCCTGAGGAGAATAACAGATATGATTTTTAGTCTTTTCACAAATGACCAGTAAGCACAAAAAATTTGAAACATACTTAATGGTTCTGAAAGTTTAGCTTTTAATTTACTATTTCTGTTCCATAGCCTTGAGGAAGCTACAGATATATAGGCACTGTTTATAAAGTCAAGAAAGAGGAAAGATCAAATACGATTCGCTGTTATATAGTGTTAATTTAGTTACAATCTATAGCGAAAAATTTACTAAAAATGTAGTTTAAAAAAGTACCAAAAGCTCTCATTTTTGCAGACCTGCCATCCTGTATGCATTTATCAACACTTCTGTTATACAAGATCACATAATAATGCTTAAATGACAACAGGTTTTACCAGTGATGTTTATTCTGTCTCCAGGTTGCACTTTGTCCACTAGGTCATTGTGAGCGTAGACAACTGTGGTGTGGGGCGTCTGACCAGCTGGCATGTCCTCTGGAGATTCCTGTAGTTTGATCTATCAGATAAAAAACAAAAGTCCCCATTAATGTTTGCCTTCACAATTTGTCTCAATTGTTGTTTTGGTTAACTAGTAAACAAATGCCACTGCAAAAGAAGAACAAAGCAAAAACAACAAACAAAAACTCAACACTATTTAGTTAAAGGGATAGTTCACCCAAAAATGAAAATTTGTTTATCTGCTTACCCCCAGGGCATCCAAGATGTAGGTGACTTTGTTTCTTCAGGAGAACACAAATGATGATTTTTAACTCCATCCGTTGATGTCTGTCAGTCGTATAATGCGTGTCTATGGTAACACAATCTATAAGAGTCAATAAACATGCACAGACGAATCCAAATTAAACCCTGCGGCTCGTGACGGCACATTGATGTCCTAAGACACGAAACAATCGGTTTGTGCGAGAAAACGAACAGTATTTATATAATTTTTTACCTCTAATACACCACTATGTCCAACTGCGTTCAGCACTCGCTTGGCGAGGTCTGATCGCGCTCTGACAACGGCAGTGATGTCTCGCGCATATACTTCAATGAGTGCTAGACATCATTTCTGTTGTCAGAGCGCGATCAGACCTCGATCAGACCTCACTAAGCGAGTGAGGAACGCAGTTGGACATAGTGGTGTATTAGAGGTAAAATATTATATAAATACTGTTCGGTTTCTCGCACAAACCAATCGTTTCGTGTCTTAGGACATCAATGTGCCGTCACGAGCCGCAGGGTTTCATTTGGATTCGTCTGTGCATGTTTATTGACTCTTATAGATTGTGTGACCATTCACTCTTATTCTTTGACTGACAGACGGTTGGAGTTAAAAATCATCATTTGTGTTCTACTGAAGAAACAAAAAGTCACCTACATCTTGGATGCCCTGGGGGTAAGCAGATAAACATCAAATTTTCATTTTTGGGTGAACTATCCCTTTAAGTTGATATGTGAAAAAAGGTCAAGATTCATGGATATCTCCATCCTCACCACAGGTATGATGGTCAGTACTAGTCAGGTTGAGTCACATGGTATCATTTATAATATAATGCCTGTGCAGACCACTAGTATGAAAAAACACAAACAACTCACCATTTGTTTGTCGGAAAAGGCAGAGCGGTTGTGCATCAGCGCCATGCTGTGGGTGGTGTTGCAGTTGCGGCAGACGGCAGGTTCAGCGATGCGTCCGCGGTCCACCTCCACACGCGTGTTAAACGCGCACACCTGACAGCGGAAAAATGCCTCCTGCATCTCAGGGATCAGCTGAGAGGTGCGGATCACCATCCCACTGATAGTGATGAGCTGGTCAATATCTGAAAGGAAACAAGAGACGATGATGTGACAGGTGTAGTCATTTATCAATGAACATCATGTGACCGTTACTTGCTGGGTTTCTTACCTTCAGGGTTGAGCATGCGCATGTTTCTGGTTTTCAGGGCGCTGTAGGGACGCACTTGAATCTGATGCTCCAACACAGAGTCAGGGAAACGATCAAAGAAGAGCTCATTGACGGCCATATCGAAAGTGGGGATGACTTCCTGTAGGGATAAGAGTGAAAGACTTTCAGTATCTGGTTATTAGTCAAAGCGATGTTTTATAAGTCTCCTCTGAAATTTTTTTTAATTTTTTTTATATATTTTAAAATTTATTTCTGTGATGTAAATCTGAATTTTCAGCATCATTACTCCAGTCTTCAGTGTCACATGATTTTTCAGAAATCATTCTAATATGATGATTTACTGCTTAAGAAACATTTCTTATTATTAACAATGTTGAAAACTTCATATTTGTGTGGAAACCATTTTTTTTAGGATTCTTTGATGAATAGAAAGTTCAAAAGAACAGCATTTATTTAAAATAGAAATCTTTTGTAACATTATAAATATCTTTATGGTCACTTTTGATCAATTTAATGAATTCTTGCTGAGTAGTAGTATTATTTATTTAAAACAAAAACAAAAAAAAAACAAAAAAACTTAGGGCATTTTCTGAAACAGGGATTTGAATTGTTGCAATTTGTTTGTTTTCGGTTCGTTACATTTCTAAATGGACCAAAAACCAGGATCGTTGTTACATTGGGTTGGATTGTTTTCTCATCATAAGCAAACCGCTCCATAGTTTGTTTTCAAATGGGACCAGTTGTTTTGGTGTGGATCTGAGTGTGATTGCCTTGTTCATACATGCCTAAATTAACTAAACTAAGAGAGAAAACGCTCCAAATGAGCCAGTTGTGAAAACGCCCATACAGATCCGAATCTTTTGAACGGTAGTGTCGATTTTTATATATTGGGTTGATTTACTTTCAGATTTCACCTGAAGCTGTGGTTGGTCTTACCTGTGGATAACAGATCAGCTGGCGGTAGAGATCAGCATCAAAAGTCTGAATATGACTGCAGTTCACATTCAACACCGGCTCTCCAACAACACTGATCTGAGAACACACACACACAAAAAAAAACATTATTACACAAGAACTGGATATTACGGATTTCGCATGACCTAACATGAACTACTTCAGATCCTTGTGCCTTTCTAATCAGTACTGCTCTTCTCACCTCATCCAGTTTCTGCATATAAAGAGGCTCATTCAGATCCAGACCAGCATTCTCGTCCTCTCTGGAGTTGGGGTCTGTGAAATGCTGAAGGAAACGCTGAAAACACAAAAAAAAAAAAAAAAAANCAAAACAAGCTTTTTTTTTTTATCAGTCAGCTGTTGATAGGTGTAGAGACAGACTTCAGCCACACCTGAAACTTCTCCTTGCAGGTTCCCACATTGACATCAGTCCCCCAGATCACCAGTCTCTGTCCCGCCCCCTGCTCGCTGCCAGGCGCTGCTGCGTCTCCAGACGGCTGAAAATGACCAGATGCACACACACAAAATGATACATATTGATCAAGGATGTGATTGTTCTGTATTCATATGGATGTGTTATTTTAGTATTATGTATACTATTATAGTTGATATTTTAAATTAGCTTTTATTTTTATATTTTCAGTTATTTTCATTTGAATCACATTTTTCTTTTTTTTATATATATTACTATTTAATTTCGGTTTAATTTATTTCAGTTTCAGTTTTTATTTCCAGTTAGCAATTTTTTTTACTAAAATGAGAAATTTTTTAAACATCTCATTTTAGTTTATTTTCATCTATATTTTATTTTAGCCTTTTTTCCAATGAACAAAAAAGTCTTTAATAGTTTTAGTTAACGATAACAACCCAGATATAAATTTCCGCATTTTCCAAACCTGAAATGGCTCAGAACAATAGTATTATTGCAGTAATATTATATATATTTTTAGTAATTTTTTTACTTTGTTGTTTTTTTATTTTTTATTTTTTATTATTTAAATAATAAAATAATTTTGAACAACAACAACAATTAATCATTTTTGTATTTTAATTATAGTCATATTGAATGGAGAAAAAAAAGGTTGTCGTCTTTGGTCACATGCCTGATTGAAGCTCATGAACAAACCACAAAAATAAGTCCATACTCATAACATATTAATAAAATATTAAGTTATAGTAGACCATAAATATCTATGAGGTTATGGGTTTCAAATTTACATTTATTAAAATCTCACCCAGGGAGAAATTAAAAGATTAAACTCTAAAAATAAATACTTTTTAAATTGAAATGGCAGACTCTCACTCACCGGCTCAGAGTGCATGTCGACCTGCGGAGCTTTCCGCACAGATCCCAGGTCAGCCCGCTGCCGTGCCGGGGTCCCGCGTATGCCGCTGCGGGGCGTCCCTTCCACCCTGGAGCTGGGAGTGCCATACATCAGAGGAGAACTGGCATCGATCTCACTCTGCAAGACTGGATGAAACAAATTGTGATGTTTAGAAACCTTCACCCAAATCAGATACATAAGCAATTAATTTCAACGCAAATAAGATGGTGAATTTGAGCCATACCAGAGCGTGGAGCCATAGGGCTGGAGAACAGCGACGTGTCGTGAGGGGCTGTGTCCATAGCTGGAGATGTGGGCATGGGCTGAAGCTCTGTGGACGTGTCATGGGCTCTGGACCGCTGTGACGGCGGGGAGAGGGGGTCCTCGCTCGCCGCTGCAAACACAGAAACCGTTAACATGCAACTGTCAAAGACAAACCTGATGAGAAAATACTAAGAATTAACACATGAATGTAACTCACGGGTCGGAGGGTCTCTCTTACGGCTCTGAGATGATGGTGAAGACATCTTGACTCAAAACTGAAAGGTCTCAAAATTAGTGAACTGGAACCAAAATTCATTAAAAGGATTTTTAAATTATTAACAAATATTGAATTATATAGACAATTAGATTTAAACTTAATTCCAGATAATGTAAATTCTAATAGTTGGCATGTTTATTTTTCATACACAAACTACTTTAGCAAATTTTATATACATGTTATTTATCATATATGTTAATGACATGACTGAAAGTTATTATAAACTATCAATATTATTTTATATTATGATAGCAGGCCTATGACTTTTCCCAAAAGGAAATTAGATCATCATAACATCACTATAACATTTAAGAAAATATCAATGCATCACACAAAATAAAAATAGAAACAAAATATCACTCATTTTGACTAAAATCTCGCATTAGATTCACAGGGAATAAAAAGCACAAAAACTTAGTATTTAAACTGTGTAAATCTACACAAAGGAACATAACTAAGATTAAATATGTAAACACATTTGTGAAAGGAATATGTGGGTTTTATTAAGAAGGTTTGAAGGATGTATAGTAACTTTGACGCTAGATTTATACAGGATCAGTGAATGAGAGCAGCATGCTGCACCACCCATAACAATGACACAACTGAGTCTTTTAACTAGAACACAAAATAACCATTATTTTAAACTATAGCGCACTGGGTTAACGTCCGGTTGATCAAGATCTTTTTAGGTCATCGTGAATACGTTTTCTTTTGTTTAAAACGGTAAGTTTACACAGAAACAACACTTACCGTTCGCTCTGTTTCCCTTCCGAAGTGAATGGTGGCGCGAAACTGGCTGTGACGTAAATTTCGCGGGGAAATTTTGACCAATCAGGAATACGCTCCTCGCTATCAGTCGAAAGGGGGGAGACGTGCGATACATGAACAAAAAAATAATAAAAAAATCGTTATTTTTTAGATTACACAATAAAATTGCTATTACATGGATTTAAAATGAAATTAAACTATTTTTTAAACGTTCTTAATTGCAGATTGACGATTATAGGATGAGTGACATAATCGAATCCCATCAACTGTTTGGTATAGTCCGACATTTTCGCGGGAAAGAACAGCAACGCAGAATAAATAGAGGCAATTCCTCTGACATCCACTAGATGTCCAAGTGGTTGACAAGATGAAGTGCCACAATCGGCCAATGTATGTGACTTTTTATGTAGAAAAACAACTGTACATCCCTTAGAAAATGATGAATGACTTTCTGAACACATAAATGACGATTTTTATTAATAAGAGAAAAAGGTAGGAAAACAAAAAATTTAAATGTATATTGCTTACAGATTTTGTTTTAGTTAAACGCAATATTAACAACAAATCACACACACACACACACACACACACACACACACACACACATATATATATACACATACACATATTTACACACATACATATATATAATATATACACACACACACATATACACACACACACACACACACATATACACACACACACACACACATATATACACACATACACACACACANTATTGACAGACTGCAGGAGAGAAACATTTACACACACACTCTCTCTCAGTAAACACTTCCCCGAGGCTTGTGGGAGGGAAACATTCACCGGCATCAGATTTCAGCCTGGACCACAGCCAACGCTCAGGCAGAAATGTGCTTATAGCATCAGCATTTACACACACACACACACACATATATATACACACACACACACACACACACACATTTACACACACATACACACACATTTTTACACACATACATACATATATATATATACACACTTATATACACACACACACACACTTTTACACACACACACACACTTTTACACACACACACACATTTTTACACACACATACATACATATACACACACATATTTACACATACATATATATACACACATATTTACATACACACACACACATATTTACACACATACATATATATACACACACACACATATTATATATATATATATGTTTATTTTGACCTAGCAGACACTACTACTAATAATAATAATAATAAATATTTGTATTTATTAATTTAGGTATGTTGGTAATGTCGCATTAAAAAAATTCTCTCACTGATCCTTCTTTGTACACATACATACGTGTTCAAACATGTCTTCGAGTTCTCTTCATCCATTTTCAATTCATTTTGTTTATTAATCGTATTTATTTATTTATTTATGTTGGTCGTGGCGCATTAAATTAACTTTCTCTCACTGCTAAGTCCCTCCACACACGCATACGCATTCAAACATGTCCTGAAACATTAAGTTCTGACAGTTCTTCAACTCATGTGCTAGTAGGCGTTCACGCACACCCGACTCTCCTCAAATAGGAGCACGGGCGGAACACGTGACTGACACTGGACATTGACTGGCTTCTAGAAGGGGGCGGTGATGCTGTGACGCAAGCCGATCGCTCGTACTTAGGCACCAGGACGGGAGAGTTTCGATAGAGAGCTACGAGGACTTTAAC
Source organism: Anabarilius grahami (assembly GCA_003731715.1). Classification (NCBI taxonomy): domain Eukaryota; kingdom Metazoa; phylum Chordata; class Actinopteri; order Cypriniformes; family Xenocyprididae; genus Anabarilius; species Anabarilius grahami. The sequence continues at coordinate 302,488 of RJVU01075378.1, forward strand.
ACCTGTTCAAGAGACAGCAAGACTTTTGGAGATACGCGCTGGTGCGCGAAACAGGGTGTGATTACACGAGACGTTTTCGGGTTTCTTGGACTGCCAGGGCACTCGGAAGGCACCTGCAGATTTTGGTACCATCTGAGTGAGTTTCGCTACGTCCATGTCTGACATATACAACCTGGACTCGCAGTGCGTAACGCCACCATGCAACATGAGCTGGGCCATGGAGCCTGCCAATTTCTATGATAATAAAGTGATGCCAGGGGATGCAAAACCCGGGGGCGAGCATGGCATGGTCGAGGACAATAATAACAACAACAGCAGCATGATGGAGCTCAGCAATGCTCCTGCCATCTACGACGATGAGAGCGCAATCGACTTCAGCACCTACATCGAGTCCATGTCCACAGTCCCGCTGGAGATCTGCAACGACGAGCTCTTTGCAGACTTGTTCAACAACACCATGAAGCAAGAAAAGCCTGACTTTTACATGCCAAGCGCCGGCGGCTTTGCGCAAAAGAGCTCGGAGAGGCTGCAGCACCAGGATGGGGGTTTTGGCAAGGGCGCGTTTTACGCACCGATCAAGAGGGAGGCGGACTGGAGCGACAGTGACCAGTCCTCGTCCCTACCATCTCAGATCGAGACGTGCGCGCAGACGTCCGTGAGCCTCATGCACACGGGACAACCGACACCTCCCTCCACACCTGAGCCAGAGGCCGTTACCCACAGGAGGCTGGGAAAGGAAAAGGGCAAAAAGTCAGTCGACAGGCACAGCCAGGAGTATCGGCAGCGGCGCGAAAGGAACAACATCGCCGTGCGTAAAAGCAGGGACAAGGCGAAGCAGCGCAACCTGGAGATGCAGCAAAAGATGATCGAGCTGAGCGCGGACAACGAGCGCCTGCACAAAACGATCGATCAGCTGACGCGAGAACTCGGCAGCCTCAGACACTTCTTCAAACAGAGGCCCGAACCTTCGTTTGGGACGGGGACGGCGGCGCGCTCGGCTGTTGACAGTCGGTGACGCGCGTCAGAGTGAGCGCGCTCCACCTCCCCCAAAAAACCTGCCAAAAACATACCTCAGTGAACTTGATTTACTATGTTCTTCTGTAGCAGACGTGCATTAAGTTACACATTGGATGATGATGGACTTTGGCACCGCACGGTGTCGTGATTATTTTTGTGAATGTTTTTGTATTCTAAATTATTACAGAAAAAGCTTCATATATGTTTTTATGGTACTTGTTTTATAATTCCCAAAAAACTTCGTATTAATGCCAGAGCATGTTTGAAATTGTACAGTGTGTACAAATGTATAATAAAACGAAGTAAAATTTCAAAGAGATCCATGTGAACGCGCATGTGTGCACGGGGGTGTGTCTGAGGGGGCGTGGTCTTTTGAAATTGCAGCTGTCACTAAAGAAAAGTCGAGTGAAGCACTCAAGTTCAACCAAGAAAAGTCATATGGGTTTTAAGGAATAGCAATTTTGGATTTATGGGTAAAATACTATTTGCAGAGACACATGTTGTGCTACAACATCTACAAAGACATCAAATGCAAATTTAGAAGCTGCTGTTTTTGCTTTGAAATATTAGTTGGTAAATAACCACTATAACTACCACAAAGGTGAACGTTTAAGTGCTTGAAAAATTGAACAGCAGCTTACATTAAAAAAAAAAAATGGTATTACAATGGTATTCACAGGTGAAGTAGGATATTTAATTTATTAATTGATTAAAATATCTTTAAATGTCATTTTACTTTAAAGTAATTTGTTGACCAGGTGTAGAATTTAATACTAGTTTACATTCACACATGGCCTAGATTCATAAATGTGACCACTTAGATAAAAAAAAACTATTTAGAATCAATTCACTGGCATAAATAATATACAATAATTATTAAACATAATACAAATATATAGAGCATATTTTGATTCATAGTTTGTCAGTGTTGAGTCAAAAAGTAGGAATAAAACTATGCAAAATCAATTTTGCACATCAGTTGTCAGACATTTAAAACGTGATCTATCGATCGAAATTGTGAAAAATTAATATTAGTTGATCTTTAATGAAAATGACTTCAGATATTCGGAGGCATAACTCCATTTATATGTAGGTATTCAGCTGTCATAGAGAGCGATAAATCAATAATAAGGCAGAACATTTCTTTTTTTGTTCAAATAATTTAATGTAAACCACCATAATGTGGCTAGAAGCAACTTTTGGCAATTGATTGACAACAAAAAATGTCTTTTATCAGCTTATACTGGACATCACATGAGCATCTTTTCATTAGGTTCTCATTTCAACAGGGTTCAAAATGATCATTCAAAATGTAATTAGAGAAGTAGAGTTATTCTGGCACTATGCCTTTTTTTGGGGTATATTTACATACATTTGGAAATAAGGCAAGACACAATAATAACAGTTAAGTGTCTTAGTCAGCACAGGTCAAAGGATAACTCCTCCAAACCCATCCAAACTGTGTGACTTCTGTTCACCACATGGAGGAAGGCGCTGAGAGGACCGATCTCCGACCCAAGAACATTTTCCACACTGTGACCCTGTCAAACAAACACATCACACAAAACAAACAAACAATTAACTGTCAATTAAAAACATAAACAGAGAGACACTTTCACACTACTTCTGTCTAGTCCAGAATCTTACCTCAGGACACCTTGTCGAGTTCAAGAGAGACTTAATGGTTTTTTGCTGCAACTGAAACATGCACATGAATGAATATCATAATTTGATTCACAAAATGTGGCAGGAATGAAAAAAACTGTATGAAACATTAATATTTTCTGTTAACCTACAGACACTGACGGAAATCATTTAGACTCCGAAGGCCTCAGGAAATCCTGACCTCGTCTAATCAAGCATTTTGAGACATATGCACTTGACAGCCCTTGTCTGACAGCATTAGACAAAATAATCCAAATCTTTTACATGAGGATAGTTGTATCAATCAAATGCATTATAAAAATGGCTTAATATTAAGTAAATTAGTATTAATTTAGACTAAGACAATCACACTGTTCTTCTTGAAAAAAACAAGTTATATAAATATATATGAATATATAAAAATTATATATAAATTTTCCCTTTCATTCATCAGCTACTCAGTGGTCCAAAATAGTAGTTTGCTTCATAACTTTATTCCAGTTCTGTGGGTGTGTGAAACACATTTCTGATAACGTATGAGAGATATCTTGCTAAATCTGTTCCATAATATGCAGCCCTCCGCTATTGCTGACATTTCCAGGAAATAAAACAAATGCAGATAAACTCTAGATGACACACTAGTTTCTGCACGAGTGATTAAATCATGCTAGCTTCACTTTCTTGAGTGTTTATGTTCATCCTTCTAACGTAATTTGAGATGTAGATACAGATGTCTTAGAGTTTATTTTTAAGGAAAGTAAAATTAACTCCCCCACAAAAAGATATAAAAATTTTTCAAGATAAACACCCCATTCCTAATACATAATGTGCAAAATATCTACAGTTATGTAAATACAATATTTACTTTTTAATTTGTAAAGTATTTATACACTCACCGGCCACTTTATTAGGTACACCTGCTCAACTGCTTGTTAATGTGAATATCTAAATCAGCCAATCACATGGAAGCAACTCAATGCATTTAAGCATGTAGACATGGTCAAGATGATCTGCTGAAGTTCAAACTGAGCATCAGAATGGAGAAGAAAGGTGATTAAGTGACTCTGAACGTGGCATGGTTGTTGGTGCCAGACGGGCTGGTCTGAGTGTTTCAGAAACTGCTGATCTACTGGGATTTTCACACTCAGCCATCTCTAGGGTTTACAGAGAATGGTCCGAAAAAGAGAAAATATCCAGTGAGCGGCAGTTCTGTGGGTGAAAATGCCTTGTTGATGCCAGAGTTCAGAGGAGAATGACCAGACTGGTTCGAGCTAGTCTCGCATAGCCAGATCTTCAGACTGACGACGGAACGTTCAGCCAACGTTCTGTGGGCGTGACGTCTGAGGCTGAGCCTAGGTTCGAGCTAATGGAAAGGCAACAGTAACTCAAAATAAACACTCGTTACAACAGAACCGAGGTCTGCAGAAGAGCATCTCTGAACCTTGAAGCAGATGGGCTACAACAGCAGAAGACACATCGTCCACTCCTGTCAGCTAAGAACAGGAAACTGAGGCTACAATTCGCACGGACTCACCAATGGACAATAGAAGATTGGAAAAATGCTGCCTGGTCTGATGAGTCTCGATTTCTGCCTCGTCATTCAGATGTTAGGGTCAGGATTTGGTGTAAACAACATGAAAGCATGGATCCTCCTGCCTTGTATCAACGGTTCAGGCTGCTGGTGGTGTAATGGTGTGAGGGATGTTTTCTTGGCACACTTTGTGCCCCTTAGTACCAAATGAACATCATTTAAACACCACAGCCTACCTAAGTATTGTCACTGACCATGTCCGTCCCTTCATGACCACAGTGTACACATCTTCTGATGGACTTCCAGAAGGATAACACGACATGTCACAAAGCTCAAATCCTCTCAAACTGGTTTCTTGAACATGACAGTGAGTTCACTATACTCAAATCCTCCACAGTCACCAGATCTCAGATGTGGTGGAACGGGAGATTCACATCATGAATGAGCAGCCAACAAATCTGCAGCAATGCGTGATGATATAACAATATGGACCCAAATCTCTGAGGAATGTTTTCAGCACCTTGTTGAATCTGTGCCACGAAGAATTAAGGCAGCTCTGAAGGCAAAAGGGGATCCAACCCGGTACTAGCAATGTGAACCTAATAAAGTGACTGGTGAGTGTATATGATAATAGCTATAGTAATAGTTATATGATAATAGTTGCTGTAACGCCTTTAATTTATATATATATAAAAAAAAAAAAACAGGACTTTTTTTATTTTTTANAAAAAAAAAAAAAAACAGGACGTGTTTTATTTTTTATGGAAACAGTAATGAAAATTGATTATTTAAATGAATGTAAAATATTAGGAGCTTTCGCACTAGAGTAACCTTTTCATAGTTCCTAGAACTATTAGCGGAAGTACCTGGATTTTGCCGTGTTCACATCGCAGGAACTAGGAACGATTTTAGTTCTAGGAAGTCCCTTTGGGGGAACTAAATTAGCTTCTACTTCAGAGTAGGGTCTAACCCAGCACAATAGGAACTACCAGTGACGTAAGTGTATGCTGACTGGCCAAACGCGTGCAAAACACCAGCACCCGCCATTTAAAAAAAAAAGCCATGTACACACACAGATTATAGCCTATATATTTACTCCACAAACGAACTCTACAGACATGGAAAACAGTGAAAGATGGACCTCTCAACACTAAGGAGAAAATCCAACTCAACTTTGGACCAAGCAAAACATGATTATGTACTTCTGCTCAGCTAGCGACATTGGGCATTAACCACATAGGAAACGCAAATACTTTTTACTGTCTACTTTCTTTGAATAACAGTTCTATCTAATAACTTATTAGACAGGACTGTTAAACAGATCATAAACTAATGGAGAATAGGAGCGCTGTGTGCTCAGGCTCTGGAGTTCTCATCGCTGTCAAAAATAAAATTCTGCAGCACTGTAAAATAAAAGTCACAACAAAAAGCGCGGTTTACGTCACTTCAGAGTTCCTACTGGCTGTGCGAATACAACCAGGAAAACGACCCTAGGGGAACTATAATTCTTGGGGAACCACCCAGGTGGCTAGTTCGTAGAACTAGGTTCCTAGAACTACCCGGTGTGAAAGCCCCTATTTTCTGTAAGATAAGCTTCATTTAATTTTTATACATGACTAGGACATGTTTTTGTGACATCCACAGTGTGAATGAACGTTTTCTACATAAAGCAGCAGAAAGCATCTCACCTTGACTTTGACATTACAGTGGCTCAGTGAGGAGCAACTTAGAAACACCTCCAGCTGCATCTTTGTGGTTGCTTCATCCATCACTGCTCCACATTCTAAACAGAGGAATCCTTTCCTAGAAATGAGCAAACCAACACAAATGCAACTTTATTGTTGTTTTGTTGAGTCTTTTTCAGTTTTGAGGGCTCAAAGGCACCATGATTCATCACTTCGGCTTTACTCTTACACTGGAATGTGAAAACAATTTAGCTATGGGGTGGGTTGTGATTAAACTCAAGTAATGGAGGCATCTTACACATTAACTCTGAACAGACACAGGTCAACAAACTTACGAACCGTATATGAACACTCGCATCTGGCATTCCAAAGTCGACATGCCCCAGTGTTCGCAACCCATTTTACTTCCATAATCTGAGATGTTTCAAAGTGAAACAAGGCATTTAATGTAAGGGACTTGAAGAGTTGAAAGAGATATTTCACATGCACATAGATTAGCTAATTACAACCAATCATAATAGAGCTCATTTAAATACAGAAGTTGTAATGGCACACTACAACAAACGTGTTTAAAATGACCATAAAATCAAAATGGACAATTCTTATTTTTTTAATGGAATATTGCAGTATTTATTATACATTTTTTTTTACCTGTGAACATAATTTTTTTGTTTAATTCATGTGCCTCTTAATCTTTAATCAAAACAACTTCCCCTCCCTGATGCAGCGACTTTTCTGATGTTTACTGCGAGAGGGCGGGACAACCTGTCACTCATATGAGATCAACCAATAGCAGACTACAACAACCCAAGCATCCAATCAATTCCCCAAGGGCAAAATCAGGTCCTGCTCGATATGCGGACGAAAAGACTATCGCAACTTCCGTTTCATACCGACTTTGATCTTAAGGGTCAAAGACAGGGGTGAAAAATGGCATGTCAAACTACATCAAATAAAATGCCACAAACGTGTCCACTATAAAGTACTTTGGGAAAACTCACTTTTCTGACTTCTTAATAAAGAAAGCATTTGGGACTCAATAAACACTTCATTTTATTAGATGACGTAAGAAGGAATTTGCAGCTGTAGTAATGTCTGTAGGCATTTCTACACAACATTGTTACTGAAGTTCTTCCTTACAGTGCTTTAGTCCTTAACACTTTTCTTTAGATTAGTGAAATGTTGTTCACACTAACAAAAAATTGTTCTTTTAAGAAAATAACCTTCCTTTTTAAGTGTAGATGAACCATTTTTGTTCCCCCAAAGAACCTTTTAGTGAATAGTTCTTAAAATAACCTTTTTTTTTTCTTAGTGTGAACAATATTTCACTAATCTAAAGAACCATAAAGAACATTCTGTGCAATGGAAAGGTTCTATGGATGTTACATGTTCTTTATGGAACCATAGATGCAAATAAAGAACCTTTATTTTTAGTGTAGAATGAACTTCAACCTGTCCGCCCATCCCTACCACAGAATATGCTGTAGGTTGACATTCACTTAGGATTGTTTCTTGTCTTTAAAGTTCACCGGTTTGGACTTAGAACCGGTCTAGCACAGAACTTTGGACTTACAGTTTTTCTCGAGTCTCTAAACGGCAACTCTCACACTGGCTGCAGGTGGGCCAGGAGAACGCTGTGCTTTCGTCCACTGCAACAATCACACCTGCACATAAACATATGCAAATCACACATTTATTCAAATTATTTCATTAACTAAAATCACTTTGCTGGTTGATTGCAGGATAAACCATGCATTGTGTTAGTATCTAACAAAGTTATATGTAATCTTAGTAGTTTACTAGTTTCCATGTACTAGTTATGAATAAGCCCATTACTGTTATTTTTACTACTTACTGAGTAAATTAGCTAATTACTGCTATTTTCTTTACACTTCTGACTTAACCTTAAAGTCAATACTACTGTGAAATTAATTACGAAATATTATACCCAAATTAATTATGGCACATCAACACAATCAAATAGTTTGTTTGTTCAAACTTCTGCTGAGAACTTTTGAATTTAGGACATTTTCTGACAAATAACATCATACAAGCAGTAACACGCAGCACAAACACACATCTATGTTACATAATACACAACAGGCAGAGTGATAAGACCCCTGCATGAACCTCTGCTCTCTGGAGAATCCTCCGGCACGCAGCCAGAAGCTGAAGTTGCTGACCACAGCACAAGATAATTTGTGCTTGTTACACTTTTGAGTCAGATGATTTGTCCTATCTACAGGGTGAAACAGCCAAAGACATTCAAAGTCTAACATAGAGTGTCAAATATCACATTTCTGTTCTTCAACATAACATGGAACAACCATCATATCACATCTAACACATCACACATCACATATCACACATCACACATCACACATCACACATCACACATCACACATTACATATCACATATCACACATCACACATTACATATCACACATCACACATTACATATCACACATCACATATCACAAAACATCAAAACATCACATCAAACATCACACATCCCACATATCACATCACATCATAACATCACATAATAAAAATAATGACATAAATAATAAAATAAAATTAATGCTTATTCTGCATTTGGAAAAGTGGTCAAATAACTTTCAAAAATTATTATTGGTAAAAACATGATCCATATTTGGGGATCATTTACTAAATGAAACAATACAGTGAGATTGCATCATTTTGCATGAGTTACAACAATATAATAAGAGACTGAACAAAGCACTTTGTAACAAAATGAGACTTTTAAACAGGGCAAAAAGACAACTTTCTTTCAATGTAGGAGAGAAAGATCTTTAAAAAGGAAAAGCACATGACAAACCACAAGAAGGTCCCTAACAAAGCATCAAGAACAAAGCCTGAGCAAACAACTGGTTTCGTTTAAAATGGACAAACATGCTGTACCCCCCTGAGATCTGGTTCTGTCAGGCTGGACTGTACCAACTCCTCAAAAACAAAGGAGGCTCTGGGGGAATATACCAACCTGTGACAGTGCAGAGAGAGTATGGGAGGGTTTCTGGACCCAGGTGGTCCAGTATTATGGGCCGTGGTATGGAGAAAGACGGGTCCTCTGGTTCCAGTTGGATCACTGTCTGATCCAAGCAGAATATCTGACCTGGTTTAGGGAAAGGAGCAGTAGCATAATGTTACAGAATGTTCTAGTCATGGTTTTGAGGAAAGACACCATGAAGATTTATGCAGGAAACCTCTAAATCTCAAAATAGTTCAGACATGAAGAAGCAGAACCAGAGAGATTTCTGCTTGAATGGCTTCCATTCAGTAGTGCTGAACTTTTTTTTTTTCTTTCTTTCTTTCTTTTTTACTGACAAACTGAACTTTTTATGCACGATAAAGCATTCATGGCTGAATTTCATGAAGACATGTCCAGGTCATATTTCACCCCAAAAAATTAATAAATAAATAAAAATTAAAAAAAGGGGAAAAAACATTGCATAAACCAAATGAAGCCTATTTTTAGGACCATTAAGATTTTGTGATATTATTTACAATCAAACACAAATTCCAAAATAATCTGTTTTGTAATTATTTAAATAAATACTACCGTGATGTACAAAATAAATACATACTACCATTATATACAAATATATAAGAATTTATTATAATTTATTATACTTAATAAAATAATATTTTGACATTACAGTAATAAGAATTTTCATGAAAATATATGTCACAACGCAAAAAAAATCTTAACAGCCCAAAAATATAAAATTTATATAATTTAATATTTCCCTCTTTTCATTTGGGGTGAAATATGACCTGGACATTC
>RJVU01075378.1:312513-322815 GCA_003731715.1 Anabarilius grahami
TTAACATGCATAGGCAAATTTGGGAGAAGCTTTGGGTGTTTATCAAACAGTGGTCTGAATTCACAAAGCTAAAAAAAACTTCAATTGTTTGCATCATTTATAAAGACATATATCTGTCAATAATACAGGAAAAATGCTTTAGGGGTAGTTTCCCAGACAGATTGTTCATTCATACACCTACGCAGAAGTGAATTGCCAATAACAAAACAAAATGAGCAAATCAAAACAAAACACGCTAATCTACTATCCACACTAGCATGTAAGCATGACCCTTAACCTGATACAAATAAAAATGCCAGGTTATCAAAGTCCAAAGTCTGAGGGTTTGCTAGATCAGTCATGTAGATTGTCACAGGATGATGTCACTTATGGTAAGCTTACGCTAAACAGTGCGTAAAGCTTTCCAAAAGCTTTTCCAAAGGTGTACAGTCCCTGAGGGGGGAAGACTTGGCAAATGTGCTGGGAAAACAGCTATGGTGGGTTCTTAAGAAGACAATCTAAAGGCAAAGCCAAGGACTATTTCTCACACTCTTTAAACCAGGCATGTCAAGGTGGTCCACAAAGATATAGCTATGATGAAAATGATTATCTGATTTATGCATTTATTGCTAAAAATAGTTTAAGAAAACATTACCAGAAATTGTTTATGGACCACAGTGGCCCGAAAGCTGCAACGACACCTCAATGATTCATCCTAAAAAATAAAGACAGAGAAAATCATTAGTAAATCAACTTAGATTAAAATAATATTATTTCATGGTCTGCACACCAGTCCTGTTAACTAAAAACAAAACTGTTCCACATCTTTTGACCAATTCCAATTAAAAACATTTGATTTAACATTACTGGATAAGGATTTAAAAAAAAAAAAAAAATTAATTTTTCATAAAGACTGCACATAATGTCACAAAGACTAATTTCCAGCCAACAACAATAAACACACAACAAAAATGACAGCGGTGAGAAAACAGCAGTTAATAAAGCATCCTGATTATAGCGATGAGGATGTTGACACCAACTCTGCGATTCGGCACTCCAGTACAGTCACATGTTTATTTATATATCACGTTATACAATGGATTGTTTAAAAGCAAGAAGCTTTACAGTATTAAACACAAAAACAGTGTCAGTGTCTCTTTCAATTAGAATTACAACTTCAGTTTCTACTTGTGACGAGCAGGGCGGGCGAGAGCCGTGAGGGAACGGCGCGAGGCCGGTGACGCGAGTGTTAATGATCGTCACCTGTGAGGCGCACCGGCCTCGAGTCCCTCACGNTGACACCAACTCTGCGATTCGGCACTCCAGTACAGTCACATGTTTATTTATATATCACGTTATACAATGGATTGTTTAAAAGCAAGAGGCTTTACAGTATTAAACACAAAAACAGTGTCAGTGTCTCTTTCAATTAGAATTACAACTTCAGTTTCTACTATAAAACGACTCTCCAGTGTGTTCATGTTTTTACTCGCGGACATCCGACCTCGATGGACTGAACAGAAGAAATGAACCGGAGAAGATTTTCACCTCAAAGAAGGCGGAGCCTCAAAACCACACCTACCTATTACATCATCGCCATGGACCAATGGTATTTCTAAGGTGTTTACTAGCCAGAATGAACTTTCCAAAAAGTTGGCTTTAGCAAGCTGTTTCGATATCCCGAAACGAACACAAAACGATCTTCGTTTTGGGATGGTTTTGTCCTAAATGACGTCACATCAGTTCGTTCTTCGATTTCGCTTATGTATATCGGGCCTTAACGCAAGTCAACCAGGCCTCGCCCCCTTTTTTTTTGCATAAGCCTTGGGCAGGAATTATTTAAATGAGGAATACTGTGATGTGTACATTCCTGGAAGAAAACTCAAGGCTACAGTGCTTACTGATGTAGAGAATAACTCCCTTTGGAGTGACTTTGTGCTTTGTAACTTTGCAGACCTTTTTCATACTCAAACAGCAACATTACACACTAAAGAAAGTTGAAAATGTAAAAAAGCATTATAGGTCTGCTTTAAAATTCCTTGATTTTCCAGGTTTTCCTTTATTTTTGTTCTTTATTTTTTTAAGCATGTGTGGTAAAAGAGTTTTCTGCCAATTTTGAGTGCTGTACCTGAAGGATCTCTCTTAGCGTCCGAAGTACAGGTGGTCGGTACAGCGGAGATTCGGTCTGTCTTGATAACGGAACCATGTGATCCTGCTGGACGCTCAGCCTATAGCAGAAACTGGGTGGTGGGACTCGATCCTGGAATGCACAGATTGCCCTGATTATTTAAAAATCAAAGTAGACAGTTTAATAGTTCAGAGGGGTCATTTGATGAAAATAAATGAATATGATTTACTTGTGTCACTCAACGTAGTTATCAGATTTATTTAAAGAAAATAAACAGTAAAAGACCTCCATAAGCTTATTAACATATGACTGCACATATTTACATTACTCTACCCGCTCTGATGAATAAAAACGGTGCAAACAAACATCACTAACAGTGAAAGTGTCTTAAAATAGTATAAAATGGTCCCTTTAAATCTGCTTAAAGTTCTGATTTTTAAACCAAAGGTAGAAAACAATCAGTTTTAGGCCTAATAAAAGATGAATGCAACTACTAATCTGTCACAAGCAACACAATACGTACAAAACAAGCAGATCATATGGGGAAAAATTGAAGATGCAGTTGACATTCATGATATTCTTTCCTTCAGTGTAAAAGACTATGGGATTTGTTGCCCATGTTATCACCTGCTATAAAATCTGGAGTATAAAAGTAACAGCACAACAGCTGCTTGATTTGAGGTATCATTCCTGTTTGTAGCTCAAACAGTACGGGACGAGTTACTGACTGATAGTACGAGAAACTGCAGTAATGTTTGTCTTAGCAACCACCGCTAATAAGTAATTTTGTATCTTTGAGCTCTGAAGGTTTATTTATATGTACTTTGGTTAAGTACACAGCACTGTGGTTGTTTTGACATTATGAGCCGCTATCCAAGCGGAATCTTCCAGAAGCAGGAGGTATGTGCGATAAATATGAAGTAAACACGGCTGTGATTTACGATGTGATCTGAAGACCTACGCCGGGAGACTGTGGCAGATCGTCAGGAGATTTTGGATCAACCGGAGGAGGCCACAAACTGTCAATCATGCTGAAGAGCAGAGAACATCTGCAAAAAGAAGAAAAGAAGGGGACAAACAAGGTTTTAATCTCTGAACGTTCAAATTCAGGGATCCTTCTAGAAACACGGGAGCCAAAGGTGGAGTGTTTACAATGTCAGTCTCATTAGCTTCGGTTGGACTGACGTGCTGCCAAGTTGAGCTTCTATTGCAGATGAACAGTGTCTGCTGACAAGTACGAGATCAGTTTCACTAGCAGGCCAAGGCTTGTTCACATATACACTCTCACACACGCACATACACACGCACACATGCACGCACGCACGCACTCACACAGAGGTAAATAGTCTGTCATTAAAACATTCAAGAATTAAATTATCTCTATTGAAAATGGTGATAATTTAATATTTGGCAGGCAAACTGTTATGTTAACACTCCAATAACGAGTTTATGCTCCTAAAATAACATCTCAGACAGACTGACATACAGACAAAAGGACAGAGATCAGTTTGATTCAAAAGATTGGCACTCCCACAATCCCACAATTATAACGGATATGGCGTTATTATCGTTAACTAAAACTAATAAAAACATTTTTGTTCATTGAAATAAAGCAGAAATAAAATATTAACATTAGATGGAAAAGCTAAATGAAATTTTGCTTGGCAATTAACTAACATAAGTTTAATCTAAAGCAAAAGTTAAAAGTTAAATTACTAACTGCAAACAAAAACAGACTAAAACAAAAATAAACCTTAATAGTAATATAAATAAAACCTTAAAGGGGTCCTTGATTATGATTTCACTTTTTTAAACTTTAGTTAGTGTGTAATGTTGCTGCATAAACAACATCATTCAAAGTTATGACGCTCAAAGTTCAATGCAAAGGGAGATAATTTATTTTACAAAATTCGCTTTTTAAGGACTACAACAAACGGCTGGTAGGGACTACAACGAGCTTCTTCTCGGGTTGGTGACATCACTAACCCTAAAATTTACATAAACCACGCCCCTGGGAACACGCAACAAAGGGGGTGAGACCATGTTGGGCTGCTTTAGAGAAGAGGAAGAGTTGTTGTAGTAGAGTGTTGTTGACATGCCGTCATTTTACGCCGGACTGCTTTACAAACGAGGGTCAATTCAACCCTGGATTTGCACAAAAGATTAACATGACAGCACAAGCTAGTTGATGAGTTGAATCAACTCCACAGCAACTACATAAATTTATCCACAAACCGTTCAGAAACATTCAGTTTCATTCTAAAAGTTGTAACTTCTTCCTTAGTCTCTCCATCAGTGTCCGACTCCGGTTTGAACAATGTAAGGTTGAACACCGTTACTGACAATCCTCATTTTGGCTGCGTGAGATTCTCCAGCTTTGTTGTTGTTGAGCAACCGAAGTGCGAGCTGTTAATGCTCCGCCCTCTTCTGGAAAGGGGGCCGGGAGCAGCAGCTCATTTGCATATAAAGGGACACACACAAAAACGGCATGTTTTTGCTCAAACCCAAATAGGGGCAAATTTGACAAGTAATAAATAATAAATGATCTGTGGGGTATTTTGAGCTGAAACTTCATAGACACATTCTGGGGACACCAGAGACTTATATTACATCTTGTAAAAAGGCATAATAGGTCCCCTTCAATATAAATGTGAAAAGCACAACTAAAAATGTAATTAAAATTAAAACCTAAAAAAAAAAAACTAATTCAAAATATTAATAAAAACTATAATAGTATATAAACAGTATTAAAATAACACTGGCAGGTACCAAGCTCATTTAGCTATGCTTAAGCGCATTTGGGCTTCAAAGGTCCTTGAAATTTAGTTAAGAATAAAACTGGATAACACTTTACTTCAATGGTCCACTTTAGACATTCTATTAAGTTACTTTGCAAGTCCATGTCAAATTATTCTGATAACCCGAACCCAAACCCTAACCTAACAGTCTACTAATACTCTAATGAGGGTTAGTTGACATGCAGTTGACAAGTTACTCATAGTTAGTTAGTAGAATGTCGAAAGTGGACCATTGAAATAAAGGGATAAAAACAGGGATAAAATGTGTTCAAATAAAGGGTCAGGTTTCGCTTCAGGTTCATTTTAAGAACATTCTTGCTGTAGGGTTCTTGAGTCACTATATCAGAAGTTCTTGATGTTTCATTACAGGTTCTTTAGTTCAGCATAACGATTCTCGATTCTTAAAAGCTCCCATACATGGATGGATTTCTAGAACGAGAGAATGAAAAGTTCTTTGTGGAGCTTAAAAACCGTTCTTGAACCCTGTGTGTGCCTCAGTGCAGTGTGATCTGATCGTTCACGACCAGTTCCACAGCTGTCTTAATCACAGTCTAGCTCTCCTCTTCCTGTGACCCGCTCAACCGCCCTATCCAGTCCAGCGGGACGAAAAACACAGCCAAGCTCTCGCCGAAAACACTGAACACAGAATGAGACTGAAATTGAGCTATAAATTTTACGCCTTGCAGTACAGACAATCGTACTGCTCCTTTCTGGAGAAAGTTGTCTATTCCTGAGCATTAATTCCAAATAAACTCACGGCTCATGTTCATATCCATGTACATCACCTGAATTTCCCATCACATGCCATCTTTAACTTAAACAACATAGATGTTATAGGAGTGACCACGCAGACAACTTTGAGTGAGCGGACACATGTGGCGAGATGCCAGAAATACTCAACACAGACGTAAATCTCGCAGGCCGGTGTGCTGCAGACACTCTGACACTGTGAGCTGCTAATCTGAGCCAGAGAGGGGGAAAACGGTAGCTC
This sequence comes from Anabarilius grahami, assembly GCA_003731715.1. Classification (NCBI taxonomy): domain Eukaryota; kingdom Metazoa; phylum Chordata; class Actinopteri; order Cypriniformes; family Xenocyprididae; genus Anabarilius; species Anabarilius grahami. The sequence goes on from RJVU01075378.1 coordinate 318,410, forward strand.
ATATTCACTTTCAGCTCGATGGAGTGCAGTAAGGTTCACTAATTATTTACAAATAGTCCAGAAAACAGGGTGTAGATGAGACAAAATATGAAGAGGATTTACTGTTTGAAAATAAAATAGACAAAATAGCACTACATTTTTATTTTAATATTTTTTATTTTATTTGCTTTTTATAGTTTTATTTATATTCTAAAAATACATATTACTATTCTATGAATATTCCTTTATTCATAACTTTATATTATACAAATAAATATAGATTTATATAAATGAATAATACATACATTTTAAATATTTATGTGAAAATATATAATACAAATAATAAATTATATATTATATAATATTATATTATATTATATTGTGTGTGTATATACTGTATATATTATTTATTCATTATATACATTTATTACACGGCTCTGTGGGATACTTGATTCTGATTGGTCAATCACGCCATCCAGCGGTATGTTATTCCCCGATAACAACCACAAAAAAAAAAAAAAANAGGCTCATCCGGGGAAACTGAAGTCTGCAGCGCTGTATGATTTTTCCTCATGGAAGTTTTGCGTTTGGTGAGCTAATAAAATATTAAAATATCAATAATTTACGTACAGTTATTTAATTATGTCATCCGGTATCGCAGACTCTAGTACACAATGCCATGACGTTCTACACAATGACATGACGTACTATGCGTTGTGTACTACGTCACGTAAGTTAACGCTTTTTGGACGTACGTCAAATGCGTATGGCTGTCGTGCCGGAAGCTCATTATTTTATTTTATTTTATAAAGTTTTAAATAAGGATACTTGTCTTACAAAAACGCATCGATTCGCTTCAGAAGGCCTTTATTATAGCCTGGATGCCAGCCGAACTTAGCCCCGCCCACAACATTTTTAGGTCGGGGAAGTTCGGTCTGGACTCGATCCGTAGAGGAGTAATTATGCCCGAACAGAAACTGTTCGGACCAATCACATTGTCAGGGCGATGATTGACAGATTATCACCAGAAACGTATTCAGCCACGTCATCAAAGAGCGCTTGGGTTGAATTAGTTTACAACAATGATGGCTGTTGTTGAAGAACTGAGATGTGTAGATTACGCCATCGCGTCCGTTATAGAAGATATCGACAGCGCATTAATTTTAAAATTCTTTTTTCAACACCGGCAAAGATTGTTTACGCTCATCTTCTACTAGTTCCAGCATGTGTGCAGTTGAGTTCTGTTAACAAAACTGTGCGTCACTCAACATACGTCACTTACTCTGTAGCTCTGATTGGTTGTAGGTCTATCCAATTGAGGTCTTTCCTGGATCGGTTGAAATACGCCCCCATAATCAAAGCCCAATGGAGCAGTATCAGACTCATATTCTGACTAGAATTGAGTATGACCACGTCAGGCTACCTTTATTAACCCCCTGGATTCGAATGGATTCTTTTTTTTTTAATGGACGGATCATGGATGCATTTTTTTTATCTTCAGAATATGGATATATTCACAACCCTTATAAACCTTGGAGGACCAAGGATATTTTTAAATATATCTCCGATTTTGTTTGTCTGAAAGAAGATAGTCATATACACATGAGTAAATCATAGGATAATTTTCATTTTTGGGTGAACTATCCCTTTAAGGAAGATGAAATTAACTTTTTTTTCTGGACAGACTTCAATTCAAAACTCATTCAATTAAAATGAGCAGGTGATTTTCAGATGAGCAGGATGTGTTTAGTGTCATGTGATTACATCATGGACTCACTTGTCACGTGTGAGACGCTGGACGACCCTCAGGGCCTGGAGGAGGCATACACAGCCCTCCAGCTGCTCAGAGTTCTGCTGGATCTCTGACTCTGTGGACACACACTGCAGAAGAACCTCACCGAACATCCCGTAACCGTCCTGAACGAGAGCACACAACCTGAGAAAGAGAAAGAGAGAGAGAACAATCATTTAACTGCATGTTGTAAATTATTTCTGGCTCATTTGCTTTGCACTACTGCTATTTTGTTTTAATTTTTGATATTACCTGTGTGCTCCATATGCACTGCTGTTATTTTTCATCAATGTTCAATTTCTCATCGATTTTGCAATGCAAATGTTTTGTTATGCCAATAATAAAGCATGATAAATTTAAATTAACATGGCAAGAAAGACAGTGGTTGAGAAAGATTGAAGATTACCTTTCTGACTGAAAATAAAAGTAAAAATCCAGCAGGCATTTGAGTTTACTTGGACAAACTCTTAATGACAAACTGTATTCATAAATAGACTGCACAAAATTAAGACCTGCAAATGAGAGTCTCTGAAGCTTCATCCCAACAACAAACACTCACATAGATACAGATGTCATCTACAGATTAAATGTTGACTTTGGCACCAGACAGGGACTAACTAATAACTTGATCTATGGCCTGACTCGCAGCGGTCACATGGCGGTGTTTCTATACTCAAAATGATATTTTTGCAGGTATTAATAGTCTCTACAGATAGTCACTTCACAGAGACTGGCGACTTTTTTTTGGAGCCAGTAAACCACGGGACTAAACAAACAGGCTGGTATTTAAATATATTTTCACATGCGAGACAGTGATTTGATTGCACAGTAGAGATAACTATAGTGGAATACAAAAATAAACACAGTTGATTCGTACATTCTTCACACTGATTTAGTCGAAGACGTGTTTAGTTGGAAAACTGCTTGCAAGGCAGCACTGTATTGATATTCCTCAAATAATCTACTTTTATTACTTTTCTTCTCCACATTTTCTGCAAATAATTCAGCTGAAACCACTTAAATGTGCAGACTGTCAACAAACATTGTTTAGTAGACTGTTTAGAACAGGGATTCCCAAATGCTTTGTCAGCCAAATCCCTTTGACCTCAAATATTTACTTGAAGTATTCTCTGAGATTTTAAGTTAATATTTCAATAATTTAAAAAAGGTTCACAATGTAACTTATACAACTGCCCTCTAGCGGTTAAAAAACAAAACTGCATGCATTTTGCGGAAGAACATTGTTTAGGTTGTGTTTCGTCTCTGCGTGACTGTGCGGATGAATATGACCCTTCACAATAGATAATACTTTACAATGAACTCTGTTAGAAAGCTGCATATGGCAATTTATCTGTTCAATAAAATACCTTACTCACCTACTAAGTAATAAAAACACCATATCCACATCGCTTACAGTTGTTTCTTGTTTTATTACGAGCTCTGTCTCGTTCTCTTTTTGCCAGCAGACTCTCCTCTGTTCGACGTTTGTTTAAAATGTGTGATTCCCCAGATTTTGGAGATTTAGCTGCTCAATGTCAACCTTTCTCGCTTGTTGTGACAACTAACCTGTGCCACTCCCACACCATGCATGCATCAAAGTAGCCGGAGCAACTTTTCTCTATTTATGGATATGACGAGCATGCACAAGTGACGTGTGTACGCAATATCCCCTGAAAAGTATTCCATCAGGTCTAAATATAAACACAATAGGCTTACCATAGTAAATCGGGATAAGACAAAAACATGTTTTGGAAGAAGTACTGATGTACTGACTCATTTTTTAAATTGTTACTCAAAGATATAATTCTAAAAATCATTCTAAATATAAAAGAATAGCAGAGTCCACACCACAACTATAACAATAACAGCAGAGAAACAATATCGTTGGAATCACTTTCAGAATTATTTTTTCCCAGCTGGTAAACAATAATACATTGACAGCCAATCAGAATCCATCCTGCTGTAACGACCTTGAGCATTTAAAGCAGCAGACGACAAAACTGCAGTGTGTGATTAAAATAAACAGAATGATATTGTCTGCTGGTGTGGACGCTAATATAGTTATCGTTTTTGGTGTGAATGGGCTTAAATCTATCTACAGTTTATATAAAATGTTACATAAAAAAATTAACCATGAAAATCGTTCATCTAATTCCAATATCTGCATACTGAATTGTGATTGGTCTTTTCTGCCTATTTTCTCAACTATTTCTCTCAACCTTTGCTGTATTACATTGCAAAAGACAACACTGAAGTTGAGTTATGTGTTGATTCACAAGATTCTCTCAAGCTTCTTTTGTTTGCATTCAGTTGAGTTCGAATTTCTTCTCGGACTGGTTCACTTTCACTTTTACAACAATCATTTAAAGGATTAGTTCACTTCAGAATTAAAATGTCGTCATAATTCCCTCACCCCCATGTCATCCAAGATGTTTATGTCTTTCTTTCTTCAGTTGAAAAGAAATTAAGGTTTTTAAGGAAAACATTCCAGGATTTTTCACCATATAGTGGACTTCAACTGGTTTCAAGTACAAATTGCAGTTTCAGTGCAGCTTCAAAGGGCTGCACTGAACAAGGAATAAGGGTCTTGCCTAGCGAAACGATCGGTAATTTTCAAAAAAAAAAAAAAAAAAAT